>RJWM01033221.1:0-20807 GCA_004363535.1 Dasyprocta punctata
GATATGTGATATTGTAACTACTGTCAAACTTCAACCACCTCAGAGTGTAAACCTACAGTGTAATTGTATCAGATCTGTCGTTGTTGTTGTTTGTCTTTCATGCTTTTTGTTTCTATCTTCTGTGTCTATTTTCTTTTAAATAAAAAAAAAATAAACAAAAATAATGGAATTGGGCATGGTGGTGCTTGCCTATAATCGGGGCACTCTGTGAGGCCAAGGTAGGAGGAGCTTAAATTCCAGCCCAGTAAGGGTACATTATCAATTTAAAGAGACCCTATCTCAAAATAAAACATAAAAAGCAATGGAACATAGCTCAATGTCAAGACTCTGGGCTTAATCCCACTACTGCCCAGAGTAGAGAGAGCAGGAGCAAGAGAGTTGAGAGGAGAGAGATCCAAGGAGAAAGTTTAATGTATGAAAGAAGTGTAATTACAGGGACAGGATTTGGGCAATTGCACTGCATCAAGATAGTCCAAAATAAGCTCACATATTTTCATGATCATGGACTATATTTTGAAGTCTTGCATCACAATGAATTGTTTTCATTCTTTTAGAATGTATCTCTCCTTGGAGAATGTAGTCACATTTATTTGCTATGTGGTGCTGCTCTTTGAAATTCTTCTGTTATTTGATATATAAGGATATGAGCATTCTCTATTAAACTTTCCCATCTTCTGTGACACATTCCATGCTGTTCTGAGTAAAGAGAAATTCATTCTTAATACACGCAAACAGATTTGTCAAAAACAATACTGATGCTCCAAAAGTAACACCATTGCGTAATTATCTTCACAGCCTACTATGCACATAATTATTTTCAAACATACCTGAATTTTTTTGCTTTTTGTTGTTGTTGTTGCTGTACTGGGAATCAAATTCAGTACTTGCACTTGCCAGGTAGGTGCTTTTTCTGGCTTCTTTAGACAAATCCATTAAAAGCTCCTAGAATTTCATCAAGTGGAAGGAATGCCCATACAAACAAATGATGCATTTTAAACTGATGCTTGATGTTTTTGAAGTTGCTGTATTGTGTAGCCAATCATTTCCCTGCAATTTGGGTTCTATTCCTCTTATATAGGTTTTATTCCCTTTTGGAGATTGAAGTTTTCAGAATTTTAATCTTAGGTGATTGTGATTTGGGTGATTTTTACTTTAAGGATGTTTGACCTTTTGAGATTCTAACATGTAGGATTAGACAATTTGGGATTTTATGTCTTGGGGTTTACGATTGGTTCTAATGAGACTCAACAGGACCATAATGAATTAGTAGTACAGGATCTTGTATTTATCACTGATTTAGCCATGGTCATCCTCATTTCATCATTAAGAGTCTTTTTCAAACTCTTGACTAAGATCCTCTGTAAGAAAGATGATTATCTGTATACCTCAGCACAAACAAGCAGACATTTGAAGAAATAAAATTTGCTGATAAATTACTCCTTTACCATGTACAGGTATGACATTCTTAATTTTACTTTACTGTGTTTAATTCCCAAATTCTGCTTTCAAATCACTAAATGTACTTGAAGACCCACTCCGGGGTGGTGACATGTAAGCTGTGCTACCCTCGTGGTACCTACTTGAGCCTCACTGCCAGAATCACACTAAGTTTGGCCCTGTGTCTACCAATAGAGTCCACTATGACCAACTGATGCAAAAGAAAATACTGAGCTCAGAGCAATAATTCTCCATGCTATGACAATAAGTAAGCACATTAATGAATTTCTAAAGTGGGTAAGGATTTTATAGTCCTTTATGACTGCAGTCCTATTAATTATTTTAAATGGTGAAAGATCTGTCCCTTGATGAATATTGTCATCAATTACTGTCATCTTAAGTCCACTCTGCTGTTTGAGAACTCCCAATGGGAATGTTAGCTCTATTTTTCAATGAAATTACCCAGTTTTAGAGATATCAGTTTATATCCTTTTACAACGAACATTAAATATTTACCATTTTCTTACTATTAAAATATTTTTACCACTGGAGGGACCTTCAGAAATGATTTTATTTAAATATTCATTTCATTGATGAGAAAACCAAAGTTGTAGAGAAAAGGTGACTTATTACGATCACCTAGTACTGAGTAATAGAGCCAAGTGTGTAGTTCAGGTCTTCTAATACCTTGGTTAATATTCTTATATGCCATTTGTTTGTTTTCAGTTTTTTAAATAAGAAAATTACTCTTTTGCAATCCACATTTAAAAATGGCTTAAAAAACACTTCATCAAAATTTCTATAAGGGATGAGTTAGTTAGTCATTATCTTATTCTAATGAACTGTATGCCCTGTCCCGGTACTATTCAAATCTAGAAAGAAAAATATCCTGAGTGCAGTTATATTCTTTTCACATAACCTTATTTAATGACTATAATATTAAACACAAATACTTTGTTCAGAAAACTTGAAGTATATCTTTTTAAAAGCACAGCAATGTGGAAAAGTAAACAAAACATTAAGTAGACATTATTACTTTTGTTTTTCAAAGTGTCCTTTGGAAGCTAAGTGTGGCATCTCTCCCCAGATTAACAGGCATAATGAGATTTAAAATGCTTTAAAAGGAAGAGCACTATTATAATAATACTATTCACATAAATCTAATAAATTGTTACCCTCGATAAGAGTAATGACTAGGTAAAATGGGGGGAAAATCATGCTGTATTTCAGAGAACTCATATGTGTACATTATATATATGAAAAGTTTTTCCATCTTAATGGAAGTAGCCCTGCTCATCTATTATTTATTGGCAGGTTCACTCTTTTGACTACCTTTCTATCAGAGACAAGCATAGGGAGAAATCTGGGTATTTATAAAGTTTGATTTGTATAACGCAAAATTGCAGTGACCAACTTTGTTTTTATTGCCTTACACAAACCTCTGCTTGGTATTTCTGCCTTTTCCTTTTTTCCCCAAATTTTTACAGATTTGTACTCTATTATGCAATTCTAGACTTTCCCATCACTATTAGAATTACTCATTTAAGTGTTATACATGCCTCTGGCAAGTGAAGAAACCCAGGCATTCTTTTATACAAAAAAAAAATTCAGTAACACTTGTTATTAGTATTATAGTCATATAAATGTGCATTTTCAAACACATCCAAATCCCAAAGAATCAAGACTGGACAACACGACCTTTATTAGAATAATCAATTTTATATTTATCATCTTGAACACCAGGCATTCCGCTAGGAGCTCAATTAATCCTTACTAACGTCGTCTCGTGAGAGGATACCATTAGCATTCCATCTTCATTTTTGTGGATAAGGAAGCTGAGACAAACAAACATAGTTTTTCACCCAAGGCACAGTTGCTGATACAAGGAAAATTAAGGCCATGAATACAGTTGTATCTGGAACTACGGAATGGCATATGCACCTTAATATAGATAAAGATTAGTTGGAATGTTTTGGCTTGCTTGAGATGCTACAGCAAAAATACCATGAACAGGGTTATTTATAAACAACAATCATTTATTTCTCACAATTCTGGCTAAGGAGGGCCAGCAAGTTTTTTATCATACTACCTGATCTTAAAGTCCAAGACCAAGGTATCTTTGGGTTCAGAATCTGGTAAGGGCCGATTCTTCATAGCTGGTGCCTGCTAGTTGTACCTTCAAATGGTGGAAGGGGGCAAGTTCCCTTGATGTTCTTTTATAAGAGCACTAATCCCATGTGTGAAGGATGTGCTCTCATAATCCCGTCACCTCCCAAAGCCTCTCCTAATCATCTCTGTGGGGTTACTATTTTAATATGTAAATTTTGGAGGATACAAATATTTAAACCACTCTATGGGATATATGAAAGAAGCTCAGTAGAACATTTTTGCTCCAATTAGTAACTTCCAATTAGTTTTGTTTCAAGAAAAAGCACTTCCAAAAAACAAAGGTTACTTTTATATCGTAGGCTCAAATATTTGGTGGTTCCCCTTAGTTTGGAAGTTTGAGCTTTTTCAAAAGGAGAAATGCTTACTACTAATTGGGAAAGTGATGTCATGTAAGATTTAAAGCAGGAATCACAAATTGAAATAGTAACCAGCTAAAGAATATTAGTGACCCATAAAGTTGAGGAATAATGGTGGCTGGAAAATAATGGTGGCTAATCCAAAAGTTCTCAAAGTATGGAACCATGACCTAGAGCACCCACATCTACTTGGTTACTTCATCATCAGCTCTGCCCCAGACCTACTGATCAGCACTCTGTGGGAGTATGGGGTCCACTTTCATCTGGCCCTTAGGTGATTCTGATGCATGTTAAATTTAAATATTGCATTGGTCCCAAAATAATTGGTTTGATTTTACGGGTTCCAATCACTTGGTGACAGGAAAATAGGCCCTTGGAAAGCTTTCTGAATTTTCAAGATATGCCTGAAATATGGAATTTTATGTCAGTTTTGAAGATATCATGTCACTGTCTTCTAGCAAAAGGATTCCTGATGAAAGAGGTCTGACGTCAGTTTCTCACTCCTTATTTTGTCATGTTTATTTTCTTTCAAATATTTCAGAACCTTTTTCCATCCCCACCCCTTGCCTAACTCCCCAGAGTTATGGATGGAGACTCACCAGATTAGCCAGCTTTTTGCTGTTGAGAAAAAATTCTTGACATATATAACCTAAAGGAGAAAAGATTTCTCTTGGCTTAGGAATTCAGATGTTTTAGTCCATGGATCAGTTGACTCCACTGTTCTTAGGCCTGTGGTGAGGTAGAGCATCATGTTTGGCAGGGCGAAGCAGAACAAAATTTCTCACCTTTAGCCAGAAAGCAAAGAGACAGAGAACAGCCAGAGTGGGAGATGTACTGATAGACACTCAAAAAGTATGGCCTCAGTGACCCACATCCTTCAGTTAGGGCCCATTCCTGAACAGTACATTCAAAAATTCATTAATGAACAGAACTCTATGATCCAGTCATGTTCTGAAAACCCCACCTCTGAACACAAGAGATTAGGGATGAGGGCATTTGAGATCTAAACCATAACAAAGACTTTAGGTAAATGGATGATGTATGTAAAAAAGGAAAATATCTTTCAGTATATATGAGAAAACTGATGAATGATACTGGCAATGTTCTATATAAGGAGGGCTTTGTGCCAAGAGTGGAAGATTTAAAGTATTTTATGCCAAGCTTCTTTAGTGTGTTTTCCTTCCTCCTTGTGTCTCTTGAGGAGTTCTCCTTGGCATCGCCTTCAAATGCCAAACCTAGGAACTCTGATCCCACTTTATTGAGAGGGAAATTTTTGAAGTGTTATCCTAAGCCAAAAGTAATCAGGGGCAGCTACGCTGAATACACAGGCTGTCGAAGAGGGCAGGGGATGCAATTCCCTCAAGTGATCTGAAAGCAGTTAAATTAATTTCCATGGTCTACTTATCTTTGCATTTGTTGATTCTAAGATGAGAAGATCCTTCATGGCTCCCGTGTGACTATTTGAGTTTGCTCCAAATGTTTGAACCCAATTTTGTTTTTTGAGGTTTTTTTGTTTTTTTCCTTTTCTAATTTCTCTGTCCAGGAGCTCTCAACTGCTTTACTCTTTCTGATTTCTTTACTAATCTGCTGCCAATTGTTCTTTTGCTTTCAAGAATTTCTCATCATTTCTGGTCTGCAAGTATTATTTCTTATATGTTATATTCATTTATAAAACATGGGGTCAAGTATATTAGTCATGATTGTCCAGAGAGACAGAAGTCACAAGATATATAGAGATAAATAGAAAGAGATTTGTCTTGAGGGATTGGCACGATAATGATGGAGACCAAGTTCTACAATCTGCCACCTCTAACCTGGAGGCCAGGAAAACTGGGGTAGTTTCATGCCAAACCAAAAAGGGAGGGAAGTAAGTGTTGAGGTCTTAGTCCATGTCTGAATGCCCATGCACCTGGGGCCCCAGTGTTTGACACTCCAGGTGCTAGTTCAAAGGTTTGAGAACAACATCAATGGCTGAGAGTAGAGAAGGTAGTGTTTTAGATTAAGCAGAGCAAAAATTCACCCCTCTTCTGCCTTTTTATACTATGTAGGCCTTCAAAGAACGGATATTTGTCCACAGCAGGTATGGTGATCTTCTTCAGTCAGTCCATGTAATCAAATGTTAGTCTCTTCTGAAAATATCCTCAGAGAAACATCCATAAGTATGGTTTACAAGTTATTTGGGCATCCCTTAACCTACTCAAATAAAGTTATCATCTCACAAGACTAATCCAGTTCTGCTATGAGAAGAAGACAGATCATTTAGTTCATGACACTACCTCATTCAAAATGGATTTTTAATTTTATAATAAACTCTAAGGTTCTTACAATGTCCTATGTCTTTCTCTACACTAGCTACCTTATAATTCAGTGATGGTCTCCTTTCATTCCATCAGTTTCTCAAACTTGGTGGACGTATTCTTCTGGGCCTTGCAATGAGTCCTTCCTTCCTCAGGAAAATGCTTTCCCTAGATTTTCTTGCAGATCCATCCCTTACCACCTAATCTATTGCCATGTCACATCCTCAATGGGGCCAGCTGAGATCACTCACTCAAAAAGTTCCTATCCCCACAATCCTATTTTATCTTTCCCAACAGCTCTTTCATTCCTGACAATATGCTGTCTATATGTATTGTCTAACTGGTTTAACACTTTATATGTAGCACACAGAACAGTATTTGGCCTTGTAGATAGGTAATAAATATTTCCTGAGAGAACAAACAAATAATGCCCATTACAAAAATCTAACATGTGGATCCTAAATCTTTTAAATCCAATTCTTTTACCTATTTCATGTGAAAAGTAAAATTACTGCAGGCATACTTGTTTTTTTTTTTATCCAAACAACTAGTAGAACAGTAGCTAACACAATAAATTTAATAATCTTGAAATCTGAAAACGTGTATTGCTAAATGGTACTGAAATTGATTCTCCCATTGTTTCTGAAAAACCTGTTGAAGATGAACAGCTTAATCATTAAACACAGGAAGAAGAAACCGTTACCTGCCTCCCCTTCCATTGAGTTTATTTTCTGTTCCATTTCTTATTCATAGGGCGCCTGTCACCATAGTATGCATGCCTCATTAGCAAAAGACAATCAAGAGAGGCAGCATTTGAAAAGTTTGGTGTCTCAACTACTCATGTGGAAGCATTCTAACCACAAGAAAGAACCTCAAAGCGGGATGATTACTAATGTTCCAATGACCACAGCCTGTCATTGTTCTTGTCTGGGGCTCATTAGTGAAGTGATAAATTTGAAAAAGGGTGACATTTAAGGGCTTCTTTAGCTCTAACCGTGTGCAATTTAAAAACCCTAATAATAGCTGGTGTTAAATACATTTCTGTAATTTTCTATATTCATTCTCTATGATAGTAACTGAAGATTATGAAAAGACATCTTTAAATCAATGAAAACGTAAACACAGAATGAACACACAACATACAAAAGAAAATTGTACAGTTTTCAGTCCAGGCTGTCTACCTTAGCTCTCTGACTTGTAAGATAAACATGCGAGAAGGCCTGTAACATGACAGTTAACATCGCAGACACTCGAGTCATCCTGGCTAGGTTAAAATCCAGGTGCAACCGCTCTCTGGATAAATAATTTCAGTTTGTTATTTCACATCTCCCTACTTTTGTATTCTTATTTGTAAAATGAGAATACTGCACATGGTTACTAGGACAATTTAATTTACATCGGTGAAGCCTTGAGAACATTGTTTGATATCTAGAAAGCACCATTGAGGTATTTTTAAGTAGAATGTAATTCTAAAGATCAGCCTGAGAAGTAAGTGAGAAATACATGTTAAAATAACGCAATACCCAGCAGAAAGAAATGCGCTAATCCAACAGCGTGTGATGTTATGAGGTCAGGTAACAGGGACACAACTGCAAGTGAAACAAATTCTCTGCTCCCCTGAAGTCTGGCCAACACTGGGGAGTAGCATAAAATGCACAAATGAACTTTATAATTTCATTATTTTAGTAGTGAGAATTGTTAAAAATGGAAATAATTTTGGAACAGAGTGTTGCTTGTCCTGTTTTACTGAAGATACTCATGGAAGTCTTGTTTAACAGGCTTCACTCCCTCTCCGGCTAAATAGTAAAGTAGGTGGCACTTTGTAAATGTAGTGTCAACACCTGTCTAAGCATGTTCAGTGAGAATGTCTAAAGCATATTATGTTACAAAGTAAGGTTTTCAATTGGCAAACCATTGCTATTATTCTCATGCAAATTAGAGTGATGGCGAATACCTACTTTTGATACTTCACTGATATGTTTAGAAAATATGCTCTCCCCAGCACTTGGGAGGCTAAGGCAGAAGAATTCAAATTTGAGAACAGTGTGAGCTACACAGTGAGTTCAACCTCACCAGTGCCAGCCTGCCTGGAGTCCATAGAGAAAACCTGTCCTGAAAGAGACAGGGGGATGGGGGGAGAAAGAGAGAGACAGCAAAAATGTTGTCAGTTTAATCATTTCTACAGAAATTTCATTAAAAACATTGATATAGATGCCATCAAAGTGTCTTTAAACATGATACACATCATGTGAGTCTTTGGGGCTCATCATAATACTTGTAAGTTTAAAATGTATATTATCTCTTTAATGAATAAAAATACATAAATGTCATTTATTGGGCATTGATTAGGACATTAAGAAAGATCCCCTGAATAATTCCAGAACTTAAATATTGGTCTTTGATTCTAAATTTAGTATTCTTTCATCTACTATTCTATAAACAGTTCACATATATATTTTAATTGAGTGTGCTTTACAGTTTATTAAATCTTAAATACATATTATTAGCATTTTCTCCTATGTATTTGCCTTCCTAAGTACTCAATTACAGAAGATAATTGTGTTTGCTACATTAGTGGACTTTCATAACCTTTGCCTTCAGGTGTGAAAAAAACATGAAATACATTATTTTCATACACAGTATTTCATTTGTAATTCAATAGAATTTTTTCGTATGATAGAAATTCTTATTCCAGGGCAAACAACTTACTTAACGACATACCAATTTAATTGAAAAGAAGAGAAAATAGTTTAAACTCCCATGAGCAGTTTGTTAGGATAACCTGAAGCACAGTGGTCCTAGGCTACACTCTAGAACCGGAGCAATGAAAACTACCCAGCCTCCGGCACAGACTGTGGGACAGGAAGAGCTACAAAGGCAGACAGGAGAAATGAACTCATGCCACACAGAGACGCTTGTCTTTACAGAAGGCCTACAAGTGAGTGACTAATGGTGATCAGGCTTTTGTTAAGAATCAATTGTACGTCAGTGAAAAGAGATTCATGTTTAGGAGAACTATGCAAAAGTCAGAAGTGATCATTTAAAATCTTATTCAAGGGGCTCAAGGTGGAGTTCAGAGTTTGAGTGCTTGTCTACCATGCCCTGGTTTTAATCCTCAGCACTGCTTAAATAAACAAATAATCAGCCCATCAAATATTTTCCATGTTCAATCAATACAACATTTTTATCTAATAGGACACACTTTCAATTCACAAGACTAGCTGTGTAGGAAGGCATTATTTTGGAAGTATTTTGAATATAGTTCCATTAAGTCCTTTAAAAGAGAGAAATACATGATGGTTCTTTAATCTATTTTGAAGTTCTTTTTTAGGATGTTTTTCTTTTAATTTTATTGGTACATTTTAGATATACATAGTGATAACATTCATCATAGGGAATTTGTACCTGTACAGGATATATTTTGCCTCTTCTTTTTTCCTATTTACCTCCCTGCACTTTTGCAATGTGATTTTATTATTTTATGGAAAAGAAAGAAAAAAAACCTGATGCTTGACTCTCTTACATATGATAAATATAGAAAAGACCACATTAGTGTGAATCTCTACAATAATGTTTTGCATTAAGTTTTCTCACACAGCTTTTACATACAGCATCTCATTTTAAGTTCCAAGTTATATGCAAGTCATCAAAAAGAGTGCCTGGTGCAAAGCTAGCAGTTAATAATGCAATTTTTTATAGTAAAAATAAATTAATAGAAAATCAGAGAATAAATGAATATGACTACCAATTCAATAAACAAAATAAAACAAAACAAAACATTAGAACTATAATCTTTACACACTCACCCATATCTCCAGGCTCTTTCTGCCCTTTTTTACTTGATTTGGCATTGCCTAGAAACTCTAACCTGAAACCCTAGAGATGTCCATGACTCTACCTGGTCTGTTATTTAGTTTCACCTTCCAACTTCACCATCTTTCCATTCTCTTTGGAAGTGCAATTGACTCAAGAGCTCATGAACTTTTCCAAAACTATTCTGATTTCTTTCATAATATAAAAGACTCTCCAAGATGATCCCTTTATAATTCAATTGGTAGACAACTAGAGAATTGATTCAGTTAAAGTGGTTGGCTACTTTAAATACTCTCCATTAATCTTGGGATAAGACCCAAACTCTCTCCACTTCAGTCTCACTAACCCAATCCTATTCTATTATTTATGCCTTTACACTAAATTATAGGTGGTTCTTGGAATATGCTGTGTTGTCTTAAGCATTCTAGCCTCTGCACAACCCGCTTTATCTGAAAAGAACACTCCTTCCTCTCTCTCAGGCTGGGTCACTTTTGGTATTCTTATGTCCTAGGCTGTGCACTGATTTCTCTGTGACCTCAATTTTGGTCATTCTCTGACCAGAGTGCTTGGTTTATTTTATCATGGCCTCTATCTGTTTAAATCATGTTTCATCTATTAAATATTTATTGCATGTGAATTTCAAAGATAAATGACACAATTTGTGTTTTCAATTTGCTTACTCTTCAATGGTTCAATGAGGAAGAAAACTACAAAGATGATTACCATAAATGTTCCATCGTACTAAGCCTTTTTAATACTGTTACGAAGATCTCATATTTTCTTGCCTTCTCCAATTTGATGCTTTTCTTGCTCCATTGCAAATATTTACTTTTCTCTCTTCCTTCCAGTTCAATAAATACTTACAAAGTTATACCACTTTGGACAGCTTGGACCACCTTCCATCCAAAGAGAGTTAAATCAAAGCATTTTTTATTTCTCTATGTTGCCTGTGGTGTATCTAACTTATAACTACAAACTCAGAAAGCATCTGACTGCTTTTGTCTCATTTTTAGTTTGCACATCCACTTGCTGTTGGTTTGTGTGTAGATGGCCCCTCCAACCCTCAAGAACTCATCCATGGGCTTAGAGAGATGATTGGATTATGGAACTTTATAGCTAGATGTGATATTAGGAAGTGGAGCATGATCAGAGGAAGTTCACCACTGGGGGGCATGACCTGGAAGTATATCTCCTTCTCCACTTTGCTTCCTGGATGCCATGATGTGAGCAGCTTTCCTCTACCCAGGCCCTTCCACCATACCTTCCCATTTTGGAAGCAGCTGATGCTATCGACGAAAAACTTGAGCCACAATAAACTTCTCCTCCCTAGATTTATGGGTGCCAGGTATTGTGTTCCTGTGACCAGAAAGTGACTAAGCCATCTGTGCATTACTCTTTTTTATTCAGACCTCAAATCAGTGACTGAGCATTCTTTTTTATACCCCTTCCTTCTTCACCATCTTCCTTCTTTTTCTCCTTCCATCCATCAACAAATATTGAGTGCATACTGTGTATAGTACATTCTGTTTGTTGTGGTTTTAGCTTTAATACTGCTTAAGAAGCTAAATGAGATAAATGTGAAATAAAAAGTTACATTGTTAATTAATTACAATCCTGCTATAATTTTTTAAAAAAGGAAAAGCATTTTGGTAATGAAAGTGGTATAAATTTAAAATTGTGGGCAATATTTGGACAAGATGTAGTTTTTGGTCTACTCTCTAGGAGTGCTGCTGTTTTGGGTGCATGTGGTTAAGGAGATTTTTTTTATTGATTCTTCCTCAAATGCACTTTACCTTAATTTCTCTGAGTAACATTAAAAAGAAAACCCTTTGATTAAAATAATTAATATTCAAATATTGAAGTTTTACCTAATAGATACATGTACACATATAGTGCAAAAGTGGTTTTAAGAATCTTTAATTTTCATATATTAATTTTTTTTCCTTGAGGTATAATCGAAAATAATTGTATATATTTACGGTGTGTAACATGATGTTTTGGTATCTATGCATACCTTGTGGAATGATTGCTACAATCAAGTTAATAAACATATCCACCAGCTCACAGTTATTGTGTATGTTGAGAATATTAGAGATCTACTTTCTTAGCAATTTTCACGTATATGGTAATAACTGTTACTATAATCACAATGCTGTGCTCCTCACATTAGATCTCTAGAATACATTCATCCTGTGTAACTGAAACTATACACTTTGACCAATATCTTCCCCCATCCTAATCCCTGGCAACCACCATCTTGCTTCTATGAGTTTGAATATTCTAGATGCCTTGTAGGTATAAGTGAGATCATAAAGTAATTGTCTTTTCTTTCTGAGCTTATTATACACATCATAATGTCCTTTACATTATCATAAATGACAGGATTTCCTTCTTTAAGGCTGAAGCGTATTGAAGTATGTATATTCACTTAGGAAGATTCCATATCTTGGCTATTGTGAATAGTGCCATTGAGGTGAACATTTAACCCACAGAGAGTTGATTTAATAACATTACTGATGTGTTTGTCAGTTACAGACAAGGCAAACTTCTAAAGAGTGATATCACCTTAACTCCATTCTAAAAGACGACTCTAGTTTGTGTAGTCGTATTTTGGTTGATAACTGGAGGTACTGTTAAGTACACTTTATTATTCACAGGAGAATCAAACAAACTATTTGTTGAGTTCTAGAGAAGTTAGAATAAAAATCAGGAAAGTAAGCTCTGGGGTTATTCTGGCCCTGTTACTTGCTGGACTTGGAAACTTCAGCAAATAGTTTAATGCTCTGTTTTTCAATATTTTCACAAGTATAATGAGATAAAATTAATAATATAGGTTTATTTAAGGGTGAAATATGTAGATACATACAAAGTACTTGGCATAGTACTTGAGAGAATGTGTTCAATATACTAAGTAAACATTGTTATAGATTAATTTTTCTTTCAAAGGTGAGAACTTAATCACTTAGGTTGTGCAGTGAGGATAAGAAGAAATATAATGAATTTGACACTGTTATCTCATAATGTGATAGATAGAATAATGGACCCCAAAATATCCAAGTCCTATTTCCCAGAACTGTTACTGTTTTAACATGGTAAGGAGAACTTTGGAAATATGATGGAATGAAGCATTTTGAAATGGGAGAAATATCCTAGATTGTTGGGCAGGCCCAGTGCAACCACAGAGGTGCTTATATGGATGAAGAAGGAAGTCAGAGATGGGAGATGATGAAGGATATGAAGGCGGGAGAAATGCTATCGCTGGCAGAGCCAAGCCAAAGCTTGCCAGCCACCCTCAGAACTGGAAAAGACAAGGAAACACCTTGATGCCAGTCCAGCACAAAGAATTTTGGACTTCTAGCCTCCATAACTGTAATATGATAAATTTGTGTTGCTTGATAGCCTCTTAGTTTGTGGTACCTTGTTATAGCACCAATAGGAAACTAATATACACCGTTTAGCCTCAGCCACATTTTTGCTTTTGGAGGCAAAGTAAATTTCCAAAATTAAAACACAGAAAGATAAATGCATTATACAAATGGGCATTGCATGCACTTTTCCAAAAAGAGCATAGAATTCATTTTGGCCTTCACGTGAGCAACTTAGAAATTTTTCTGTGTTAGTTGTCTGGTTATACCTGGATGAACATAGTACACCTTCTTCTTTGTTTACTTTCTAACTGACATCATTACGACCAATAAGAACTAGGTATTCTTGCCAAGGATTCCAAATTTTGTTTTATTTGGGGTAGGGGGAGGGTACCAGGGATTGCACCAAGGGCCTTTCCCATGTTAAGTGTATGCTCTACCACTGAGCTATACCTCCAACCCCCTTGAATTTCTTTTTTTTTTATATTTAGTGGTACTAGAAGTAGAACCCAAGGCCTTCACACTGAGCCACATCCCTAGCCCTTTATTTTTTTATTTTATTTTATTTTATTTTATTTTGAGACAAGGTCTTGATAAGTTAGCAAGTTGTCCAGGCTGGGCTTGAAGTTGTAGTCCTCCTGACTCAGCCACAACAGTAGTTGAAATTATAGACATTTGTTATCATGTCCAGCTTCCCTAAACACTAATTAAGAGAAAAATACCCAACACTTCTTTCTGCTTTCAACGTGTTATTTCCTAAGTTTGATTTTGCTTCCATGCTGATTTAATGCTTAATTATGCCAGGTACAATACTTTCAAAGGAGCTAGTATCTAGGAATGATTATTTGTGCTATAAAATAAATCAATAAAGGGTTTCTTGAACTGAAAAGTTCTCCCAATATGTGTCCAAGTGTTTTGATTTATATAAATGTGCAGACGTGATTTGTGTGCACAACTTCTCCTGAATACAGTTGTACAAAATGGGGAGCATGAGTGTGTATAGATTGTTTGCAACAGAGCGTGCTTCCATGGATCCGCTATAGCGTGTGTGTGTGTGTGTGTGTGTGTGTATTAAAGCATGATATATATGTGTGTGTGTATGTGTGTCATGCTAGAAGGAAAGAAAAATAATTAATCCTCTTTGCAATGTGCTGTCTAATGCCCCAACGTAGTGAAAGAGAATAACAAAAATTTTAAGATGAACCTGAAATGTCTACATGATTTTTCAAAAACACAAATTAGACCACAGCTTTGGGAGTCGAATGAGGATGATGTGCGTTCGTTTTGAAGAACTTGAAGACGCCTGCGCATCCCACTCAGATCCTTTCCTCTGGCTCCCTGACACACATGCAGCCCCCTCGACCCAGCGTAGGGCAAGGTAGAAAGCTGTGTGTTCTCCACCGCAGGGTCTTGTCACCTGGACTGAGACCACATGGTCCACACCAGCTCCATCACCAACATTTCCTCTTTCTGTTTTCCTGCTCCCAGATGCCCAGTAGTGCAGGGTGAACCCTCTCAACCCTGGCAATTTGATTTAGAATGATTATGCTTTTATTCCAGCACCTCAGCAGGTGACAGAAAGAAAACTGCCTTCTCTCCAGGACAGGCTTTCAGTCACTATGTTCATGAGTGCTTTGCTTTTATAAGAAATATTCGCAGGGCTGGGGATTTAGCTCAGGGGCGTAAGTACCTGCCTACTAAGTGTGAGGTCGTGAGTTTGATCCCCAGTACTAAAAAACAAAACAAAACAAAACAAAGTATTCACAGTGCAGTGCACTGTTTAGAAAAACTAATAGCTATTCTTTTCTTTCTTTTTCTTTTTTTCAGTACTGAAATTAAACGCAGGACTTTCACGTTGAGCTTTCACATTTCCCCAGTCCTTTTTAGTTTTTAGTTTTTAGACGAGATCTCCTAAGTTACTAGGTTTCTTGGGCTAGGCTTGAACTTGTGATTTTCCTGTCTCAGCCTCCCACAGAACTGAGATTACAGGTGTGTTACACCATGCTTGCCTTCAGCTACTCTTAAAAGCAGAGCTTATGAAGCTTCAAACACAGACATAAAGTGGAGAGGAATGTATGTTCGGGCTCCTTTTATGGATTCCATGGGCAGTAAATCTAGTACTTCCAGTGTATCTCTCAAGTATGACCTTGAGTCTCCAAATCTTTGTGCTTTCTCATAGAGTGAATGAGAATTCAAACCAGAATCAAGGAGAGAATCGCCAAAGGGTGGATGATTGCTTTTAAAAATACATTTAACAGGGCTGGGGTGTTTAGCTCAGTGGCATAAGTGCCTGCCTGGCAAGAGCAAGGTTGTGAGTTTGATCCCTGGTACCAAAAAAAAAAAAAAAAAAAAAAAAAGCCGAAAAACAAACACACAAAAAACATTTAACAACTTTATTAATATATTGTGTTACAAGTATTTGTGAAATGGACCAAGAGCATAAATGTGTGTGTTGGTTTTCTGTTGCTGCATGGCAAATGGCCATGAACAGCAGTTTAAAATACCATTCATGTGTTAGATCATAGGACGTGTTAGATCACACGTGTTCGATCATGTGTTACGTCTGCAGTTTGGCTGTCCAGTCCACTTTTACTGGGTTCTCCACCAAGGGTATCACCAAGCTAAAATGGGTTGTTAACTGGGCTGAGTACTTGTCTGAGAAGTCTGGGGAAACTACTCTTCCCAACACATTTGTGTTATTGGTAGAATCCAGTTGTCTGACTGAAGTCCTTGTTTTCTCGCTGGCTACTGACTGGAGAGCCTTTCTACCAGTAGAGGAGATGCACAGATCCTGAGGTCCTGTCTATCTCTGTACTAGCAGCCTCTCAGATCCTCCTTATGCTTCAAACCCCTTCCAGCTACCAGCTGGAGTGCTCTCGAAGGGCTTGCGTGATTAGGTTAGGTCCATCTGCATAATCTGTTGGTTTTAAGGTCAACTCATTAATAACCTTACTTACATCTGCAAAATCCCTATTGCTATGCCACGTAACACAGTCACGGAAATACTAATAGGGGTGGAAATCATGAGGGCCATCTTATCACATTGGTGTCTTCTTTTCAATGCCTTTATAGTCAAGTGTGGTGTACATGCCTATAATCCCAGCACTCAGGAGCCTGAGGCAGGAAGATCGCCATGAGTTTGAGGCTAGCCTGGGCTACATAGTGAGTTGAAAGCTAACTGTCCCAAAAGAACAAAACAAGCAAACAAAACCTTTCTTACTTTTCACTACCTTTTATTATCTTTGAGCTATTTTACAACTATTTAAGTTCAAGAAAGCTAATAATAATGCAGGTGATTCTTAGTCATAGAAATATAAGTGAAATGTATCTGGGAGGATACAGTTGATTATTACCTGATGGATAGGTCAGTTTTGAAACTGTTTGTAAATTCATTTTAGCATCCTCTATTAGCAACATATGTATAGTTGTTTAAACCTTTATTTAAGTTAATTATAATACATTACTAGTTTCCACATTAAATAGTGAATTAAATAAAATATTTTTCTGTTTGTTCACTTTGTGTTTGTAAGAGTTATGCATTTACATTTTTAGAAAAATTGCTCTTCAAACAATATTCTGTGTTGCTTACTGTAGAGGCTTATTAACACACAGAGATGCAATCAGATGATGGTTTATATTTTGAAAATTGAAGCCGGGTGTGGTGGCGCATGCTTTTAATCCCAGCACTCAGGAGGCTGACGTAGGAGGAGCGTTGTGAGTTCGAGGTCAGCTTGGGCTATAACGTGAGCACAGTGCTGGCCTGAGCCACATAGTGCGACCCTGCCTCAAAAAACTAAGGCTGGGAGTTTGGCTCAGTGGCTTAAGCACCTGTCTGGCAGGCATGAGGTTGTGAGTTCAATCCCCGGTGCAGCAAAAAGAAAGAAAACTGAAGAAAGTGTATAATAGAATAGAAAAATGTTACTGCTTTGTGTGAAGTTTTATGCTAATGTTTTATAGTCGATACGGAAAGATTTACAAGTCTTGATTTCAATAATTTAAGTGCTTTTTTAATATTAGTAATGTCAACACCAGAATGATCTTCTTCATTGTCCTCTCACTATAGGAAAGCTGAGTGGGCTTACTGACTGGAATCCATAGAGGTAGGAGCATTGATTTTGATACGCTGGTGTTGTTGGACCTATGAGCATTGACTATGAAACACTGTTACACTTCACCTCTTTGTGTGTGGTACTGGGGATCAAATCTACAGGGACTCTACCACAGAGCTATACAACCACTTTATTTTATTTCATTTTATTTTATTTTATTTTATTTTATTTTATTTTATTTTATTTTATGTATTTTAAGACAATTTCTCACAGAGTTCCCCAGGCAGGGCTTGAACTTGTGATCCTCCTGCCTCAGCCTCTCAAAGCGCTGGGATTACAGTTGTGTGGCATTAGGCTCATGGGTCACATTGCATTTTATAACCAAAAAGCTCAGTGACCAACATTTCATCATTATCACAAAATTTGCAATTGCATTTTGTTGGTAATTATCACATAAATACTGTTATTTGCTGTGAACTCAGTCCTTAACTAGGGTCTTTAGTATACTATGGTATAAGGTAACTGCTATGAGTGACTATAACTCTGATACAACTGGTACCTATGGTATAAGGTAACTGCTATGTATGACTACAAAACCGATAAAATTGCCTTTAAAAGGAATTTTGCAAATAATGGGTTCATCAATTAACTTACTTTTTGGAAAAAAAATGATATGACTAGCATATTTTTATTTATCCCTGAGAGATATTCAGATCTTTTTAATTTTATCCAGATCTTTTAGGCAAATAGCAATACTTGTTAATCTCAAAAGGCTCAATATTCAGGACTTAAGTTTTAGACCAACATTTTGGTACACTTGTTTCAGGATATCACAGGATGTTATGATGAACTGTAATGACAAAGCATAAAAAAGTATTTTTGCTTGAATTCTTATCAGTGCCGGAAAACAGCATTTTATTTTGCTAAAATCTAATCAGAGAAACTCTAATTAGATAGGTGAGATTATTAGAAATTCCCTTTATATTAAAGTGTTGTAAATATGGAAGGGAAAGAAAGAATAGATAGTTAAATTTTGCTTTACCTTTTTCCTAACTTTGTATTCTGTTTTTTAGAGGAAAGCAACAATATACCAGATGTTTTCTACAACGAATGTTTTCTTTAAAGTGTCTTAAATTAGAGTCAATGAAAAACAGTTTATTCAGTAAGAATTTCTTAATGAAAAGCTTTGTGAGTTTTAGAAGGAAAGCATAAGGCTATAGTGCTTGGCCTTCATTCTGACTGAGAAAAATAATTCTCATAGGAAGTTTACTACCATGACTCATTTACACTTGTGCATCCGTGAGAAAGGAAGAAGTCGATGCTGAAGTCAGTACTAAATAAGTAAAATAATTTATATGATAGACTTGTGGGATTCCTTCAGCATGATGAATAATCTGTCATTTCCAGATTCAGGAACTAGCAAGTTCACCCTTAACCCTCTCCTCTTGTTTTGTAAAAGGCATTTGGCCAAGAAAGATCAAACTGTTGTGTCAAAATCATACAGCACAAAGTGCTGCTTTTCAACTTTCCAAGTACTATACTTCTATTTAAATAAATTGTGCTGTTTTTATTTGTGTTCCAACAAAACAAACTCGAGATACTTTTGCTTTTTAAAAGTGATCTAACATGATGCCGAAAAATATTTATAAACAAATCCATGGGATAAATAAAGTCAAGGAGCACCTTCCAAAAAATCAATGGTCGCTGGCTGGAAATACTGTTTTTTCAAATATGATCTAGCTGTGGTAAGATAGACTTGATATATAAATATTACACCTTTCCAGGGTCATTTTCCAAAGGCTTTGAACAGTGGTGCTCTCTCATGACCACGCTGAACTGTACTTTGAATTTGTTGCTTTGATGCATTCCTGATTTTATTGCTGCTTAAAGGCAAAGTTGGGGTTTTATTTATTTTAAAAGCATTAGAGAAATATTTACAGGATGACTGGATTTAAAATAAAGGCTCCTAACAAATATATCAGTTAATAAACAAGGGAACGGCACCCTTCTGGGTTCGCTTGGTTGATGGAACTGCCTACTTGATGAGTCTTAAATATGAAAAATTTTGGAAGCTTTTAGAAAACTTTAAGGGTTTTTAATACACAAGGACAATCAGGTCTAAAATACATGCCACCATTCTGCTCAAGTTTAGCAAAAGCAACACTAGAAACTTGCTTAAACACGCATCAGCAAATGAAAATTGAAAAGATACAGGCTAGGGCTTTACAGGGCCAACATAAGCAATCAAAGGGGAAGAATTCAGTGTCCACACATGTGGCCTGCATTACAGCAAGCCGTTGTTGAAACAGGTTTTTTCTTTTTTTTAACTAAGCTGATATGAAGACCTGACTCACTTGAGAACCTTTCCTTTGGCCAACCTGGGCTTCACACATCTTTCAAGTTCCCGTGGCCCCCAAAGTCCTGTTCAAGTTAGATTTTCTCTATGACATCTTTCCTAACTATATTTACTTTGATTTCATTTCCCCAGTAAACTGTCAGTATCTTACAAGTTTGGCTTCTCTATACACAGCATTGTATTAGTTATGAAGTGTGTGCTTTTGTGGGAGTACATGCATGTATGTGTGTATTTTTGGGTGCATACAGATCTTGGCTCCCCTGCAGTCCTGCGTGCAGACAGCATGGCCTCATGCCTTTGCATTTCCCATGGTGCCTAGCATAGACAACATGTTATTAAGCATGAAATGGCTTCACTGTGAAACTCCAGGCTGGTGTGGCCAGAGGGGTTTTTAATGGGGTGCACAGGAAGTATACTAGAGTCCATGTTTTTGCCTAGTGGGGGATTCATTTTCAGCTTGGATCCAAGCTGGAATTTATTCTCCCAGCCAAAAGCAGTAGAATGTACACCCCCTCCTTGCAACAGCTACGGCGCTGGCAGAACACAGTAGCAGGAGACAAAGAGTACTCAGAGAAGATAGAAAGTTGCTGGACTGCTCAAATAGAGACAGAAGCCAGCCCCTGGATACTAAATACTGGCAGTAGTCATTTAACCAACAACAAGGAGAAAAACAACCTTCATATTCAACTACATCCAGTTATGAAGGTTCTATATTAAAATCCGGAAGTAACTATAGATTTAAACCAAGAGATCTGTTTTACTACTAGAAGGAATTTGACACAACGCAGTAATCACCTCAGTATAGAAAAGTATAAGGAAGTAGCCATTGCAAGTTTGCAATAGATAAATATTATTCTGTGCTGTACCTCAGCGGACACTAATCTCATTGAGCTAGTGATATAGAACTGGAAAAGTTTTTAAATTCAATTTAGAGTTAATTCTAGTTTGTTATATACATTTTTTTT
>RJWM01033222.1:0-20788 GCA_004363535.1 Dasyprocta punctata
TGGATTCCAAACCTTACAATAGGGGATTTTTTTTTCCAGTTTTTTTGTCAGTACATATGGGTAGTACATAATATTTACATTCCTTGTGGGGAATTGCAATACATCTTAATTCCTTTTTTCATTCCTTTTCCCTTCCTTTCCTCTTCCCTTGACCCACCTCTTGATTCCCTTCCTTCTTTTTTTTTTTTTTTTTTTTTTTTTTTTTTTTTTTTTTTTTTTTTTTTTTTTTTTTTTTTTGGTACATGTTTGCAGGACATAATGTTTACATTCCTTGTGTGGAGTTGGTACATGTATATAACTTATCTTAATTACTTCTTTCCTTCCTTATTTCTCCACCTCCCTTCTCACTCCATCTCTTGATCCCCTTGTCTTTGAGAGAGATCTGTCTCACAACAGGGATTTTTTTTAAATTTTTTTTTTATTTTTGCGGCACTGGGAATCGAACTCACAGCCTCGCGCCTGCCAGGGCAGGCGCTTAAGCCACTGAGCCAAACTCCCAGCCCTGGTTTTTTGAGGCAGGGTCGCACTATGTAGCTCAGGCCAGCCTTGCGCTCGCGTTGTAGCCCAAGCAGGCCTCAAACTCACAACGCTGCTCCTACCTCAGCCTTCCGAGTGCTGGGATTAAAGGCGTGCGCCACCACGCCCGGCACAACAGGGATTTTTTAAAAAGCTTCTTTCTACATTGAGCAAGATGTTAAAAGTGATTGTTTTCTGTACTTTATTCTAGAAAAATTGCAGCAGATTGGTGACCAGATAGTAAGCAGCTATCCACAAACAGGAAATAAATCATTCAGTGATGTCTCATTCATGAAGAAAATGATGACTATAAAGAATCATGAATATAAAAACATTAGACAAATAATTCATGTTAGCCCAAACATTATTCCTCCTCCCAAAAAAGCTCATCTGTGTGATTCATTTGCCAACAGTTTGAAGCATAATTTAGATTTACACAGTCATAATACAAATAATGCATCAAAGAGCATTAAAAAGATTATTGAGTATGATAAAATTTCTTCCTATACTGACCAAGAGTATACTCTAATGGAAGAGAACTTATGGGACCATAATCAATATGGAAAAATTATCAGTTACAAACAAGCACCCTCTCAATATCAGAAAATTCATACTGAGGAGAAGTCCTATAACTGTGCTGAATTTGAAAAGATTATCAATCAGAAGTCACATTTCAAGGTACATCTGAAATTTCATACAGGAGAAAAACTCTATGTATGTATTGAATGTGGGAAGGCTTTTGTACAGAAGCCAGAATTCATTGCTCATCAAAAAACCCACACCAGAGAAAAGCCCTATAAATGCAATGAATGTGGAAAGTCCTTCTTCCAGGTATCTTCTCTCTTCAGACATCAGAGAATTCACACTGGAGAAAAACTCTATGAATGCAGTGAATGTGGGAAAGGCTTTTCTTATAACTCAGATCTCATTATCCACCAGAAAATTCATACTGGAGAGAGACACCATGAATGTAGTGACTGTGGCAAAGCATTCACACAAAAGTCCACACTCAAGATGCATCAGAAAATTCATACAGGTGAGAGATCTTATATATGCATTGATTGTGGACAGGCTTTCATCCAGAAGACACACTTGGTTGCACACCGAAGAATTCACACTGGAGAAAAACCATATGAATGTAGTATCTGTGGAAAATCCTTCATTTCGAAGTCACAACTCCAGGTACACCAACGAATTCACACCAGAATCAAGCCCTATGTATGTACCGAATATGGGAAGGTCTTCAACAATAGCTGCAACCTCATTACACATAAGAAAGTTCAAATTAGAGAGAAATCTTCCATATGTACTGAATGTGGGAAGGCCTTCACCTATAGGTCAGAGTTAATTATACATCAGAGAATTCACACTGGAGAAAAACCTTATGTATGCAGTGACTGTGGAAAAGCCTTCACTCAGAAGTCAGCACTTACAGTGCATCAGCGAATTCATACAGGAGAAAAGTCGTATGTGTGCATGAAGTGTGGCCTGGCCTTCATCCAAAAGGCACACTTGATTGCACATCAAATAATTCATACTGGGGAGAAACCTTACAAATGTAGTCATTGTGGGAAATTCTTTACCTCTAAGTCACAACTCCATGTACATAAACGAATTCACACAGGAGAAAAGCCATATATGTGCAATAAATGTGGGAAGGCTTTCACCAATAGATCAAATCTAATTACACATCAGAAAACTCACACAGGAGAAAAAGCTTATATATGTTCTAAATGTGGAAAGGCTTTCACTCAGAGGTCAGACTTGATTACACATCAGAGAATTCATACTGGAGAGAAGCCTTATGAGTGCAACACCTGTGGAAAAGCCTTCACCCAGAAGTCACACCTCAATATACACCAGAAGATTCATACTGGAGAGAGACAGTATGAATGCCATGAATGTGGGAAGGCCTTCAACCAGAAATCAATACTTATCGTGCATAAGAAAATTCATACAGGAGAGAAGCCCTATGTGTGCACTGAATGTGGAAGAGCCTTCATCCGAAAATCAAATTTCATCACTCATCAAAGAATTCATACTGGAGAGAAACCATATGAATGCAATGATTGTGGAAAATCCTTTACCTCCAAGTCTCAGCTCCTCGTGCATCAGCCAATCCACACAGGTGAGAAACCCTATGTGTGTGCGGAGTGTGGAAAAGCCTTTAGTGGCAGGTCAAATCTCAGTAAACACCAAAAAACTCATACTGGAGAGAAGCCTTACATCTGTTCAGA
This sequence comes from Dasyprocta punctata, assembly GCA_004363535.1. Taxonomy (NCBI): domain Eukaryota; kingdom Metazoa; phylum Chordata; class Mammalia; order Rodentia; family Dasyproctidae; genus Dasyprocta; species Dasyprocta punctata. Next base: position 2,754 of record RJWM01033222.1, read on the forward strand.
ATGTGGGAAGACGTTCAGGCAGAAGTCAGAGTTGATTACACATCATAGAATTCATACTGGGGAGAAACCTTATGAATGTAGTGACTGTGGGAAATCTTTCACTAAGAAATCACAGCTTCAAGTGCATCAGCGAATTCACACAGGCGAGAAGCCTTATGTGTGTTCTGAGTGTGGGAAGGCCTTCACTGATAGGTCAAATTTGAATAAACACCAAACAACACACACTGGAGACAAACCCTATAAGTGTGTAGTCTGTGGGAAAGGCTTTGTTCAGAAATCAGTGCTCAATGTGCATCAGAGTATTCACACTTAAACAGTATGAAAAAAAGCTTACTGAGGACATCATACTGTACATTACTGAATCCGTGCAACAGAATAGTATGCATATTATAAGTGGAAATGCCCACATCAGAATGTCACATATTGCTGTTTAGAAGAAGACATCTAAGAAGGAACTGAATATGAAAAAAGGCCCTTCCTATATTGTCATCAGCATCATTAAACTTGGGGCATCCATATTACGAAGGAACTGATATTTTAGAAAAAGACTTCTTAAGAAAAATATGATGGAATACCATAAACTAGTTTTTCATGGGAAGATTATGTTAAGCTGTGTTAATGATAGTCCTTTTGGTGGAATAAGTACAGTGCTAACAAATTTAATGTCAAAACAATATATAGAAAATGATAAGTCCTCAGTTCTGGAAGTTGTTTGTTGCAGAACACGTTGTCCAAGAGAGTTGTGGGTGTTTTTAAATTCTTTGATTGAATCTAACACATTTGTGTATGTCTATTGCCCCACTGAATATTTCTGTCAAAAAATACTATAATAAAAATATATTCCTCTGACACAGACTGTATATATACACTCTGATGCAAATCTCAGCATACATGTGGACTTCATATTGTCATCTGGCACAGAATTCTAATGCCTCTCATTAGCCACTAGTAGTGTCTTTGAGCCTCTCAAGCCATCAGTACATCATCTGACCGCCAGCATCTTGTCCTTTGAACTTCATTTCCCTTAGGAAAGCTTCTTGAGGAAGGATTTTTCGGTCATGTAGGGCAATTTAAGCCTCCCTCTGTCACAGTTCCTCACACTCATTTGTCTTCCTTAATGGCTTGGCTTTCATAAAAGCAATAACCCATTAAAACAGGCTCCAACACATGTTCACTGCTCTGTGTCCATCTTCACCTCATGCACTCCACAAGGACCTCTTCCCCTGTGTGCTTCAAACATGTCAGTTCAGTTCCTGTTTCTGGACCCATGAATGTGCAATGTCTGCAGAGACCACAGCTTCATTAAATTGGTGTAGCTTGCTCCTTCATGTCTTTTCTCCAATTACAGCTTATCACAGCCCTTCCTTGCCAAGCTGCCTGTTTTTTCCTGCATTGCAACTACCACCATGATACCCAGTATATTTTGCTTATTTTTCTATGGCCCCTACATTAGTTTTGTTGTTGTCATTTGTTTGTTTTGGCTTTTTGAGACAAGGTCTCCCTATGTAGGCCAGGCTGGCCTTGAACTCATGAGATCTTCCTGCCTCAGCCTCCCGAGTGCTAGGATTACAGGTATGTGCCACCACACGTAGCTACATTAGATTGTTTTTCCCTGTTCATCACTGCAAGTCAAGACTCATGCCTGCCATATAGCAGGCATTCCATAAATGCAGATTGTGGAAAGTTAATCTGTTTATCATACAAACCCTATCTGATCCTTTTTATGTTGCACTGTGGGAGGCTCCAATAGGAAGAATCCTAAAACACAGCAGCATTTTCACCTGCAGTCTTTACTTGAGCTGTATCCCTTCCCAGCCCTAGAGCTAAAGAGTCACTGTAAACCTTCCTGACATCCATATAAAGAAGGAAACAGGCATAGGATAACTCACATGAATGCGTTTATTTTCCTGACATCATTCCAAAATCCCAAAGTTTCAGCTCCAAAATGACTTTTTAAAAAATCCACTTCACTTTACCTCTGTGTGCAATGCTGCTGCACCCAAACTACATGTCAGCAGGACCCTGCCACCAAAGAACCCAACTTACAGACTTGATTATCCTGTTTTGATAGGTGTGCCCGAAGCTAACAGTATGAAAGGGTGGAGAGCAAACGTCTTCCTTGAAAGGTGGGTGACCAACCCAAGATACATAGTGGCTCACAGATACTAGCACATGCTCTCATTGAATGGCCAGCTGGATGGCCCCACTGGAGCCCACAGAATGGTTTTCCTGGGGCCAGGCCGTTGGGCATGCTGGGAGTGGAAAACAGTTGGGCTGTGCAGAGATGGTCTTGCCTTTGTGAAGGACAAAATGAGGTGATGATGTGGGTAAAGGGACACTCTGGTCAAGGTAGCAGGACTGGCTGTTCCCCTTTACTTCCCTAGCCTCTGAATGAGGAGCATTTGGTGACAGATCCCATCATACTCACATCAATAGCTGCTGATCCACATTTAGTTCTTCACAGTGTCTAATAATCCACCATATTCCCTTCTCCATCTTAGAGCAATGTTGATCTACAATTGCCTCCTTTTACCTTGACCAGAACTGCACCTGAGGTTTCACTATTATTCTCCAGTTTAAGATGTTCTGTGACCTACCATCATCCCCCAACGTAGGATGGTGTCTGCTGAACCCACAGGACAGTGGAATAACTTTTTTTCTCTTGAGAGTCTGACTATGTACTGCAGGCTGGCCTTGAACTCACTATGTAACCCAGGCTGGCTGGGAACTTGCAGTGACCCTCCTGTCTCAGCCTCCTGAATGCTGGGATTATAGACATGTGCCACCATACCCAGAAAGTTTCTCTTAAACTCACCCCAGAATCATGTCTATCCTTCTTTATCCCCATTTTTATCTTACTTCAATAATAAAGATGTTCTGGAAGATCAAAGAGTAAGAAGCATCAGGAATCAATTTCCCCAATTATATGTCACCCTTCATTAATTCCAGGAACTTGCCTTTGTATACCTTATTCTCTTTTCATTCCTCTAACTTAGCATATCTGTGACTTCATCCCATTTGTGACAATGTCTGGTAACCTCCATACTCCAGTGTCTGATGACCATTTAGACACAATGTCTAAGGAACATAACCATATCTTTTTTTTTGTTTTTTTTTGGCACCAGGGATTGAACTCACAACCTTGCACCTGCCAGGGCAGGCACTTAAGCCACTGAGCCAAACTCCCGGCCCTGGTTTTTTGAGGCAGGGTCGCACTATGTAGCTCAGGCCAACTTTGCGCTCGCGTTGTAGCCCAAGCCGGCCTTGAACTCACAACGCTCCTCCTACCTCAGTCTCCCGAGTGCTGGGATTAAAGGCGTGCGCCACCACGCCTGGCCATAACCATATCTTAATACAACTATTATCTCAATACATGTGCATACACACGTGTGTGTGTATGTTTACTGGGAACTGAACCCAGGGCCTTGGCCTGAGCTATGTCCCTAGCCTTTTTAAAAATTTTTTGAGACAATCTTGCTAAATTGCCCAGGTTGAGTTTGAACTTGTGATCCTCCTACCTCAGCCTCTCAGTGCTGTAATTATACTACCACACCTGGCTCTTGATACTTTTATTACATTTATAGCAGGATGTCTTGTGGTTCCCCTCCATTTGTTTTTCCACAATGATAATTTTCTCCTATTACTCATCTAACAATATTTGTGATTCTTTATGCTTGTTGTTGTTGTTACTGAGGATTTTTACTTAGGATCTTCCCACTGAGCTCCCCCACATTTTTTCATTTAGAGACAAGGCTTGCTAGGTTGCCCATGCTAGGCTCAAACTTACAGTTCTCCTGACTCAGCCTCCCTGAGTTCTGGGGTTACCTTGCCTACTTTAAAAAAAAAAAGCTGATTCAACTCTGCTACCTAGATGTACCTTTTGCCAAAGAGACAGGAAGCCCCTTGAGAAACAGAATTTTCCTCATAAAGACTGAGGGATATAGCCCCCCAAAATATGTGCCCAATCCAAGAGCATAAGTGAATCCATAATCAAAGCTAGATACTCAAGGGGAAAGAGGATGAAAGGTACTGAAGAATTTCCTAGGTAGGCATTAGTGGGGCTGTCACCATTCCTCACAAGGCACTTCAAAGACACAGAGCCCCCAGGGGTTTGATGCCAGGGCAGGGGCTTCCTGAGCTCTGCTCTAAGAGAGGTACTGTATTCAGGGTCAATGAATTTTCAGTTGACATTCAATTGGAGACAGGTATCTTCATGCCCTCTGTAGTCCTACTCTGATTTCATCTGCTTCACCAAATGCAGTTCTTATCCTCTCTGGAATCCAATGTTTAGAGTCCAGCTTGCCAGATCACCCCATGTAACTGTGTTAGAACCGTGGAGCAAGGCTGGAGATTGGTTCACACCCTATCCCATATCCTTTACCCCTGCCTGGCTTCAAAGATTGGCAGGCCCTGCCACTGCACATGCACTTGCCTCTAGCCACCAGCTCATGTCGCAGTGGCTACACCAGTTGACTAGAGATTGACCCTGGTGGATAACACTACCCCCAACAAAAGAAACCCATGAGGAACTCAATTTAGACTTAAAGAACAGGTACAAAGTATGGATTTCCTTTTTGGAGTCCCAGAGCTCCTGGAAGGATGCCTTGGTGCCAACTCTTATGTCTGGAAATAGCCATATATCATTTCTGAAAAACATTCTCACACCATCTTGTCTGGGACCTGTTTCATGCCAGGCCCACATGAAAATTGCTATACCTAGTTTTTGTTGTAGTTGGGTTTTTTTCCCTTCCTTATTTTCTTTACTGGGAATTGAAACAAGGGCCTTTCCATTGAGTTACATTTCCAACCCTTTTAAATATGTATTCATTTATTTTCCTTTTGAGACAAGGTCTAGAAAACTTGCTTTCTCAGACTGGGCCCACACCTGCAAATTTCCTGCCTCATCCTCAAAACAGGTACCTGCTCCTGCCTCAGAGTGCAGGAGTTACAGGCATGCACTACCTCACCCAGCTAATACTTTCAGTTTTCATGGCACTCATTCTAGCAACTCCCCAAAGGCACTTTTGTGATCAAGGACTGACTGCGTTTTGAGTCCAGGTCAACAGCCTACTAGGACCAGGTGAATGGGAGGTTCTGGACCTAGGATCAGTGGGTTCTCCATTGACATATTCATCAGGTGGCTTAATGTGAGTCACAGGTCCCATCCTTCCTTCAACTTCATCTGGCTGTGATCAGACTCCTGACCTGACCCCTCCTCTCTAGGATCCATCTAGACCTCTTGCCATAAAGCAAAGCAACTGCCTGGTAGCAGAACCAACCTAGACATCTCAAGGATCAGATCCTGAAGAGAAGGCTGGGAGGCTGATGGCTGACGTTTGTTTTACCCCTTAGTCCTCTTTCTCGGTCCTTAGCTCATCCTCCAGGATCAAATTTTCCCGGCCCTACAACTGTGCATGCATATGCTTCAAACGTGGCATGTCACAGTGACCAGGAGTGTCGCCTTGGGACATGCCCGTAAGGCATTGTAGAGCAGACACCCTCTCATTCTGTGTGCGTGCCTGGGCTGGGCTCTGGTCATCAGAGTGGTTGATATGGGAAACTGTAGCAAGTACTACAGGCTTGGCAGAAGAGTAGGCATGAGCGTGGCACACACCCAGGATCCCTACTTCAAGCCAGCTTTGTGGGTGTGTGACCCTCACCTTGGGGAATTCATCCTGGGAACCAGAGAGAGATGGGAGCTGCCCATGTGCATGTTGGTATCTTTAGTTTTCATATATTTCTTTATGAGGAGTGATCACAAATATCTTGAATGCTGCTGCTGAGTGTCATCCACTGGAGAGGCAGGCTACTAAAAACCTGACAGTGTGTCTTCACCTTACCAGATCTGGTACTGTGGAACTTCTGGTTCATCCCCAAAGTCAAAAGGACCACTGAAGGTAAAACTTTGGAATCCATTCAGGACACCCATGCTGCCACACCAGTGTAAGTAAAGATACTTAGAAAAGAGGACTTGCAGAACTCCCAAAGAAAGGGGCAAGAGTGATGGAATCATGGATTCAAAGCAAGGGAAAGCATTTTGAAGGGTATTTATGGCAAACTGCATTTTGCAATCATCAATGTTTTGAATGTAAACATTCACTCTTTTGGTTCATCCTGTCTCCTACCTCAACTGTGACTGTTCATGGGTCTTCATTTCCTTGAAGATACATCTCAGGGAGAAAGGCAGAGGCCAGTCTTCTAGGACTTGCTGATCACCACCCTTGCTAGTCTCTCAGCCCACCTCTCCTTTCTAGGGAGTCTAACCAGTCCTGAAAGTGAGCATGTACCTGCCCTAAGCTGCAGCTCACATCACAATGACTTGCCACAGTTGACTAGGCTTTGGGAACTGGAAAGCTCTCTGGCTGTGCAAAGGGGCTGGGCTCTGGCTGCCCTCCAAAGGGCCAGTTCAGGATCTGAGAATTTAAGGCAGGCTGGGCTAATCAGGGTGTGGTTAGCATAACAAAATTCCAGATATTCCACTGGTAAGAAGGAAAGGTTGATTTTGGCTCTCACAGTCAGCTGTTTCAGTTCACCGTTTTTTGACTCTACTGCATTTGTGTGGTGCAGTATACTATTTGAGAATGTGCAGCAGAAGCAACAGCCCACCTTAAAGACTTTGTAGTGGAAAGGAGAGGTGCAGTGGGTGTCCAGAAAGTTCTGTGGATCTGTGTCCTTCCTTTTCAGTGGGCCTGCATGGGCTGTAATTTTCCAAGTTGATGGTCTGTTGAACCCAGAAATGTAATGCTGGCTGAGTAGGAAGCCACATCAGCTTGGCACAAATCCTGGGATCTCTGTGTGAAGCTGGGTTAATATGTGCATATGTAGTCCTCTTCAGGAAATCCAACTAGGGAACCAGAATATTGTGTTGCCTGTGTAATTATTGTTTTTGTTTTGTTAGCGATTATGTGCCAAAGCCCTTATCTGAAGAGCTGCCTGTATGGGTGTAAATATGGGGCTGGGGCGTGTGTAGCAGAAAATTCACCCTCCCCCACCAGTATACGTCAGTTAGTTGCCCAGGTTATAGTTCCTGTTCCAGTTGCTTCTGTCTCTTAGAAATGGCTGGTCACTGTGATGCACATTGTATAAACCAATCCCCAGCTGACAAGCCATTCTGCCTCTGTACTTCCTACTTGATTATCCCTTATAAGCCCTAGACTAACAGAGATCACAGCCTGATATTTTGGAAGTGAACCCAATCAGTGTCTGTTGATATAAATAAATCTGCCTCCAAATCCTGGGTGTCGTTTAGGTGTTTCTGCTTGCCACTGCAAGTGGACTGGTGCTTCTGTCTAATCTGGATTCCTCCTGGAGACCCAGTATCTCTCTTCATTTAGTGTGTGTGACTGGGTGTGATTTTCTTTGGTGGGGGGCTTCCGGGCAGCTTGGACATGCCTGTTACAATAAAAAATATTTTTAAATAAATGAGTTTTTATATACATTAATTCTTATTATTTTTATATGCACTCTAAGGCATACCTTCTTTCACTTAGTGCAGCTCAGACAACCAGTGCAACGTGTGTATGCTTATGGATGGCGAGATGGGTGGCTGCTTGGGACCCTAATGGTCAACTTTTTACAAGACAGCACCACGCCCAACAGTAAAAACTTACCTACGATCTCAGTTTAGACCTCCTGAAGAGGTTCAAACAGAGGTCAATGAAGGTGTTTGTATCATTTTCTTCTGTTAAGGTCAGTAATGAAGAGTAACTCGGGGACAGTATCATGAATTAAAATGGTCGCTTTTATGGCAAAATCAGCAGTGTTGCCCTGAGGTTCAGGATCCAGCTTGTAGATGGGAGTTCTGCAGGACCTCCATCTTTTATTAGGTCTTTCATCATTTCTTAAATACACTGAAAGGTCACTTTTGTCTTCTCTGTAATATCTGAAGAATGTGGCTGAACTTCCAGCATGGATCTTTTCATGGTCCCAGATATGATTTTCAGTTATCTTAGACTTTTTGGCATCTTCAGGGCTCATGGAAGCATGCTTTAGTGTCACTATCCGTCTTGAATAGCCAAATAGTACTTCTTAAAGACACTCTGAATGTAGGTCTCCTTTGTTCCTGTTAGCTGTCCTGTCCTCTAAGCAATGTATATATATGCATTATATTCCATTTTTTCCTCTTATCAGGCTTTTATGCTGACCATTGTGAAACAATCTCTTTTCTTAAGGTCACCAAAAATACTGACATTGCTAAATCCAACAGCTTTTTTGCAAGCCTCACATGGTTTAGCTGGCCAACAGAATGTTAACCACTGATCATCCAAGTCACTTTAATTTGACTGTGATTCCCCACTCATCTGGATTTCCTGCCATCTTTTTCCTTTTTCCATCTTAGCTCCCTTTGTGGTTTGTCTTTTTTTTTTTTTTTGAACTCCAATGTTGGGATACAGCATAGCTCAGTCCTTATGAATTTTAACACTCAAGTCTATAATGATCTTATCCTGCCTCAGAATTTTAAATAAGTACAGGCCAACAGCTACCAAATAACATAATCTCTAGAATAATGCACACTATTATATTCAGGTGCCTAGTCAATATTTACATTGTGTCTAGAAGATACCTTAAATTTAACGTATTTAAAATTGAGCTCCCTGTTTTCCTGTACAAACTGAATGGAGCTGCAAGCATCTTATTGGATGGAGCCCATCACCTTTGCTCAGTACCAAAACGTTTCAGTTAAATTCACTGAGGACTTTTTCTCACACCTAACATCTGTAACAGGGAACTAGAGGATAGGCCTGCAGAGGCTGCAGGGGTTCTAAAAGCAGGATGCTTGGCATTTCTGCCTTCATTTTATGTCTCCTTTTTTACCTCAAAACATTGTGATATGTCCCTGCTCAGCTCTGCATATAGCCATACTAATCACTCAGAAAGTATCTGTATTACAAGTTTAGCAGCTCTAAATATGTCTAGCCTAGAAGGCAAACCTTGTAGAGCGTTCAGTGATAACAGCCAGTTGTGGCATACATACCATAGTTTCATCACCACTGATCTAGTCTTCATCTCCCTTTATAACTGAGAACATCAAGATAAGAGTAAGTGAAATAGTTATCAGGATTTTCAGGGACTTCCACTTACCAGCTTTTTTGACAACCAGTTACAGACCCTTGGAGTGGTACCTCTTAGTCTCAAGTCATTGTCTTAAACCTTGGATACCCGGAAAAGCAGAGCCTTACAAAAGGACAGCAGACAACCACATGAAGAGGTCACCTCTCATGCAGGACCCCATGACAGGAATTGATGCTGCCCCCCAAATCAGGAGCTGTCTTCTCATGAGGGGAACTGCACTGCCCTCTCAAACAATATTAGGTCTCAAAGAACCAGTTGTAAGACCAGAGCATGACTTGACCAGATTACCTACACTGCCCATTATGTATCCCACTGCTGTCTTCCAGCTGTGCCAACTCCAGCCTTACCTCTCTTCCTTTTGATTTGCTCTATACTTTTTAGCATGGGCCAAGCTGATTAAAGCCCCTTCCTGCCCTTCATCACTACTTGTCTCCTTGACTGATGTTATGAGACTTGTGGCCAAGTCTGGTCTGTTTTGCCCCAAAACTCTGGTAACACATTTAGCCACTGGACAAAAGTTGGTTGCCATATTTACTGTATATGTAGAATAAAGTACTTGTTATGAGATCAATTGTCACCTTAGTCTAAGCCATTGTCATCTTTCATCTGGATTATTGCCACAGCCTCCTACTCTAATTATATTTTTATTTTTTACATGTCAGTGTGTCTTCTGCTCATAACTCTCCAATGGCCGCCCATTTCCCTTGGAATAAAACCCAAGCTGCTTACAAGGGATACCAAGATATGACTCTCTTATCTCTTGTTCTATCAGTCACCCCTTGCACAGAACTCTATAGTAAGTTCCCTGATGGCCTTTGCTTTAACTTTCTCCTCCTGTCTCAAATGCTGTTTTCTTCCCCAAGTTCTTGTTATCCAGAGTCTGGATTCTTTTTTTTTTTTGTGCTGGGGATTGAACTCATGACCTTGTGCTTGCCAGGCAGGTGCTTATGCCACTGAGCTAAATCCCTGGCCCCAGAGTCTGGATTCTGAATCTTAAGAGAGGCAGAATTGTTGCTTACCACATTGCCATTTTCCTGAAGGAGTAAGACAATCATGACTTCTTCCACTCTCAGCTTTGATACTTCTTAATAATCTACCTTGTATCACTCTATTTCATACAGCAACTCAAACTGTCCCTTTCTTCTATTTCAGTACTGGGGATAGAACCCAAGGCCTCATGCATGTTAGGCAAATGCACTAAAACTGAGCTACATCCAAGCCCTTTTGAAAATTCTGAGACAAGGTCTCACTAAGTTGCCCATGCTGGCCTCAAACTTACAATCCTCCTGCCTCAGTCTCCAGAGTCATTGGGATTACAGGAGTATGTCATCGTATCTGGTTCCTATCCACCTCTTTCTGAATGACTTTTGACACTAAAGCAATTGATAATCTACATTTACTTCCCCCTGCCAGAATTGTAATGGAAATATCAGCAATACCAAGGACAATGACTAGAACATACTAAGAACCCAATTAATGTGATTAAGTTTACAGCAAGAGGCTTGGGTGAGGCACTATTTGTTTGTTAGAAAACTCACTGCCCCTGTAGGGATATACAATGGTCCTATTTCTTGTTCAAGTTGTCCTTTTAAATCAGTATAACTGGTTTTAGTTAAGAACAGAGGATTGAGTGCTTATGTCAGAGACAGCATCTACTAAAGCAATATCATTTTCAACTGCTATCTCTAAATTCACTTCCTTCACAGGCCATTACTGAAAGTAGCAAGAGATACTGAACATACACATTCTGAATCACTCTTGCTACTTCCTCTAACATTATAGCCTGGACTGGTACTGGGTTTGCCTTACAGGTTAGGCAGTCTGACAAAATGTCCTGCCTATAGAGATAAGAAATTAAGTTTTGTAGCCTGAACTGGGTCAACATTCATTGTACATGATCCTAAGTTGTGTTTGTTTGTTTGTTTGTTTTTTGAGACAGGGTCTCACTATGTAGTTCATGCTGGGTTTGAACTTGCAGTGATCCTCCTGACTCAGCTCCTGAGTTCTGGGATACATTATCCTAAGTTAATGCCCCATTTGAGATTCCTTATTTACCCTCAGCACTTGACTTCCAGTTACAGCATTTAAAAAAATATCCTTAAGATAAACTGTATTACTAACAAGAGAACTACAACAGCATCAACAATAAGAAGTTGTCTTTAATCTTATATACAGAAATACAGAAGGCAGGCAGACCAGAGTTGGTATGACTGTTCACTAAAATCACCAGGGTTGCAAACTCCTCTGTATTTCTGTTCCATCACCCACAATACCCAGAAAACATTCTGACAGTCCCTATAAGACTGTAGAATCCCAGGTCAGATGTATACATTGTAGGTAGGGAAATGAAAAAAATAGAAAGAATTTTTAGATGGCCTACTCATACAAGTTCCACTTCCCCATCTTGTTTACCTGTAAGAGTGACAGATTTTTTTTTACCACAGGATTTGTTATTAAAGATGGAGAAATGGAATTGGGTATGGACATAGTCTCTGACACAAACTCATCATTTTTCATTGCAAAATAGCCTGTTAATGTCAGTTTTTCTTTTCATTTTAAAGCAAAATCTCAAATTAAAAAAAATTCCTACTAGATTCATTTTGTTTTTTTTTTAACTTCTCAGTAATAATCTTAAATAGTGGTCAGAGACAGTAGGGAATATAAGAATCTGGACTTTGTGACAAACTACTTTCACGTTTCTTAAATTCTGTAACAGTTGTGCTCAATAATCCACTGATTTAAATACCACAGGGCTTTCTACACTATAAATCTCCTCTTATACCATACTAGATGAGATCTGAATGAAAGCATAGTATACCTGGGATAGCTTATAAAAGATTTCTTAATATTAATTACACTCATAAGTGCCTTCCTTTCATGCATATCTTCTAAAATAACAAGAAGGAAAATAGTACTTCTGTTTTGTTTTGTTTTTTGAGACAGGGTCTCACTATGTAGTTCAGGCTGGCTTTGAACTTACTATGTTGCCCAGACTGGTCTCAAACTCATGGCAATCTTCCTGTCTCAGTCTCCCTAGTGCTGGGATTACAGGCATGCACCATCACACCTGGCTAGTACCTAACATTTTAATATGTTCAAGGCACTGTTCTAAGAGCTCTGACATGTAGTAACATATAATAGTTCCAAGAACCTTACCAAAAAGGTATTCCTACGTTTATATTACAAATGATTAAACCAAAGGTTACTTATCATAATAAATATCACAAAAGAAATTAACTGGCAGAGCCAAGATAATGTTGATAAAAGACATTTGCTATGGCTAAAGGTTTTCCTATTTTTACTGTATTAACAGAATTATTTTCCTATTTTAATTTGCTAAAGTTTAATAGGGTTACAGCAATGAAAGGTATTTCTATATTGATTAATATTTCCATTCCCCAATTTAAAGTCTCTGATGCTGAACTTTACCAGACAAAGTGACTCATATTCCCATTTGTAAGGATTCTTTACAGATAATGGATGACCAGAGAAAGCAATGCCAATCACAAAATATCAGATTAATTCATATAAAAACTTGTGAATCATTACTAAAGCCTAGTCCACATTCTTTATAGTCAAAAGATTTATCAGTGATGTGCATTCTCTGATGTTGAGTAAGCTGTGAACCACGAGTGAAAGACTTTCCACATTCCTTACACTGATACGGTTTTTCACCAGTGTGAATTCTCTGATGTCGAGAAAGATGTGAGCTCTGAGTAAAGGCCTTTCTACATTCTTTGCATTCATAGGGCTTCTCTCCAGTATGGATTCTCTGATGTAGAGTAAGTTGAGAGCCATGACTAAAGGCCTTTCCACATTCCTTGCATTCATAAGGTTTCTCCCCAGTGTGAATTCGCTGATGTTGAGTAAGCTGTGACCCACGAATAAAGGCTTTCCCACATTCCTTACACTGATATGGTTTTTCACCTGTGTGAATTCTCTGGTGTTGAATAAGTAATAAGCCACGAGCAAAAGCCTTCCCACATTCATTACATACATAGGGTTTCTCACCAGTATGAAGTCTCTGATGTTGAGAAAGATGTGAACTCTGAGTAAAGGCCATTCTGCATTCTTTACATTCATAAGGTTTTTCACCAGTATGGATCCTTTGATGCTGAGTAAGCTGTGATCCACGAATAAAAGACTTTCCACATTCCTTACATTCATAGGGTTTCTCACCAGTGTGTATTCTCTCATGTTGAGTAAGTTCTGAGCCACGACTAAAGTTTTTTCCACACTCTTTACATTCATATGGTTTCTCACCAGTATGAATCCTCTGATGTCGTGTAAGGAGTGAGCCACGATTAAAGGCCTTTCCACACTCCTTACATTGATAGGGCTTTTCACCAGTATGAATTCTTTGATGTTGAGTAAGTTGTGAGCCATGACTAAAGGTCTTTCCACATTCCTTACACTCATAGGGCTTCTCATTAGTATGAATTCTCTGGTGTTGAGTAAGCTGTGAGCCTCGGATAAAGGCCTTTCCACATTCTTCACACTTATATGGTTTCTCACCAGTATGAATTCTTTGATGTTGCATTAGGAGTGAGCCCCGAATAAAGGCCTTTCCACATTCCTTACATTCATATGGCTTTTCCCCATTATGAATTTTCTGATGTTGAGAAAGCTGTGAACCACAAATAAAAGCCTTCCCACATTCCTTACATTCATAAGGTTTCTCACCGGTATGAATTCTTCTATGCAGAATAAGTTGTGAGAGCTGAGTAAAGACCTTCCTACATTCTTTACATTCATACAGTTTCTCACCAGTATGAAGTCTCTGGTGCAGAGTAAGTTGTGAGTTCTGAGTAAAGGCCTTTCCACATTCTTTACATTCATAAGGTTTCTCACCAGTATGGACTTTCTGATGACGGGTAAGTTGTGAGCTACGAATAAAGGCTTTTCCACATTCTTCACATTTATATGGTTTCTCACCAGTATGAATTCTATGATGTAAAATAAGTTGTGAGCTTTGAGTAAAGGCCTTCCCACATTCTTTGCATGCATATGGTTTCTCACCAGTATGAAGTCTCTGATGAAGACTGAGCTGAGAATCTCGACTAAAGGCCTTCCCACATTGCTTACATTCATAGGGTTTTTCGCCAGTATGAATACTCTGATGTTGAGTTAGGTGTGAGGCTCGACGGAAGGCTTTCCCACATTCCTTACATTTATAGGGTTTCTCCAAAGAATGACATCTTGGATGTTGAGATAAGTAAGTATGCTGGTTGAAAATAGACATTCTGTCATATGTGATTATCCCTTGACCAAAATACTCTTTCTGATTTTCTAGTTGCTTCTCCAATTTGCCTTTGACTTCCAAATAATCTCTGGAATTGATTTTACCAAGCTCACAGTTTTTAAGCCTACCATTCATTTCCCACTGAGATAATTCTGTTTCATTAGTGTTCTTTTTTTGAGATAAGCCTTTATTTGCACACCTTGAAGGCAAGTCTGAAAGACAGGACAATAAATAAATCAAGAGAAACAGAACTTCTATAGAAGAAAACACAAATAATAGGAAAAAATACCCATAAGAAATAACAGGCATACATCAACATTTTTCAAATATTGCTTACTATGAACCATAGTAATTCCTATTTTTCACTGAATATACGTTTCATAGAAACAATACCTATGCTGTTTTCTATTCTATAATATTTTACTTTTTTTTTTGTGGCACCAGAGATCGTACCTACAACCTCACGCCTGCCAGACTGGCACTTAAGCCACTGAGCCAAACTCCCGACCCTAGTTTTTTGAGTCAGGGTTGCACTATGTAGCCTAGGCCGGCCTTGTGCTTCTGTTGTAGCCCAAGCCAGCCTCGAACTCACAATGCTCCTCCTACCTCAGCCTCCCAAGTGCTGGGATTAAAGGCGTGCACCACCATGCCTGGCTCACTTTTCTATTTCTATTAAAACTTACAGCACTGACTTGATGGTGCAGTAGTGTTCCTTTGTTTTTGAAAAGTATTAGCGTAGGATAATCTCATACAATAAAATGTTAAAAGGGCATTAGAAAGGATAGAATAATGAAAACTTACCCAAAAGATTAAAGGAAGAGATTAAGTAAGCTTTTAAATTTACTGGTTCTCAAACTTTGGTGGAATTCAAAACCATGTAAAGAATTTAAAATTATAAATATCCAGGTATCCACCAGCCTAAATGAATCTAAATCTAGTTAATCATACAAAAGAGCACAGAGATCTCTAGGGTTTTTTTTATTCTGAATTTGATTCTGGGAATCAAATTCAGGACCAGAATCAAATTCAGGACCTCACACTTGCCAGGCAGGTTCTACACCACTGAGCTAAATCCCCAGCCCAAGATCTCTAGTTTTAATACCTTCTACTATGTGTAATTTTTTTTGATGGTACTGGGGATCGAACTCACAACCTCACGCCTGCCAAGCAGGCGCTCAAGCCACTAAGCCAAACTCCCAGCCCCTACCTTCTACTATGTGACTTGGATTCACTCAGACTGCAACTTGATATCTCTGCTTAAAATGTTTTAATAGCTTATAAAATTAAACAGAACAAAACTCAATCTCTTTTATGACACTGACAAAGTTTTCCATGGCCTGCCCCTATTTATCCAATTTCCCTAATAACCCCTCTCTCAGCATTAATCACTATCTGTCAAACATGCCACTTTCCTTTCAACTTGGAAAAAGTCACAAGGCCTTTTCCAACTTCCAGCTAGCTAGAACCTGCTCTATCTTTTTAGGCATATGATAGGTGAAGGGACTAGATAGTTTTGGACTGTCTTATATGGCTAGGCAACAAGTGAAACAGGGTACACTGTAAATTCTTCATGCTTTGGGTTGGACGCTCTGAAGGTTATGATGAAGCAATACTAGACCAGACTGTTCTAGACAGGGTCTAAACCTCAATCACTACTGAATTATCTCAAAACCAGAAATAAAGGTATTAGGGTAATTCATGATTGCTTGCCATAGCAATGTTAAATCTTTTTTTTTTTTTAGCAATCTTAAATCTTTGCTGGTAAGATGTAGTATTACTCAAAACTTCAAGCTATATTTGTAATTTTTTTATGATGTCTAGCAGTCACTAGAAAGGTAAATGACACAGGATGATTGAAAAACAGAAGGCAAAAGACAGACAAAATAAACAGATTTCTAAAGGCTCAAGCTAATGTATTCACCAGCATACTTCTATCACTCCTTCTGTTTTGTAGTTAACCTTTCCTCCTACCCTAAAAGTAGATGTCTGGCTGCGGCTTTTCCATCAATTCCTTACACACAGAAACAAGAGCACAAGTGTAATAAATCTATGATTATATATATATATATATATATATATATATATCTCCAATTGTCTTGCCCTTGCATACTGCTAGCCACGTTTATCTTTAGCTCCCCCTATTCTTTTCAAATGAGATGCTGGACTTCCTCCAAGATGGCCGCCCAGATAACACCATGACAGGGAGGCTCCCTGAATATACCATCCGAATGCTGGAATATAAACTAATATAATAACAGAGACAAGAAAAAAAGAGGGAGATGGGTCCTCTGGACCCAAGAAGAATCTAAAACGAGAACTGTAGCCCACGGAAAGAGTAAAAGAATGAAATAAGCAAAGGCGGAGACCAGCAGCACCTCTGTCCGGAGCCGAATCCAATCAGCGCTGTGACCCGAGCTGAGAAGATACGAGCCGGGTGCTGGCCATACGCGGTGGAATTGCCGGTGGAATTGCTACGGTGTGGCGGGATGGCGGAGGCGGCGGTCGACTGTGGAGCGAGGTGGTCGCGAGCAGGCGAGTGAGTGAACCTGGCAGCCCCCAGCCCCCCACCCCCGAGGGAGAGCGAGGGACAGGCATCCATCTTGAGACTGGAACTGCACCTAATTATGCACGGTTCCTGGAAGGTCGCGGCAGAAACGGCACGGGTGCCCTGTGGGTGATAGGGGAAGTTTGGCGGACGGCCCGGTACGGGTTACAAGGCAGTGGCCCCGTCCTCTCTCACACTGTACCAGATATCCGCGGAGCAGAAACAGGCTTGGGAGAGGCAGTGGACCAACACAGCCTCACTGGCGAGCCCAGGAAAATGCCAAGACGGAAAGGTAGAGGGCGCTCTCAGGACTCTGATACAAGCAGATCCAATTCTGGGGATGCTAACGCTGAAATGGTCGGGAGTCCTAAAATTAAACTCTCAGAGGAGTTGACAACTGAAGTGGGGAGACAACTCCACGAAGCTATGAAAGAAACTAAAGTGGCACTGTTAGCCCAACTGAGAATTGAAATGAAATACATAATCGGTGAATCGCTAAGTGCCTCTAAAGGAAACACAGCAGGAAAGGTGGAGGATAAAAAATCAAAGGAAATTGAGAATGAAACAAATAAAGAATTAGAACGCATTAATCAGATTCAGAGAGACTACCAGGACATCAAAGACTCCAATAAAAGTTGGCAGAACCACTTGAAGGAAACTAAGGATAGACTTCTGTATCTGGAAGAAAGAATGAAAACTTGGGAAAAAGAAAGGAGAGACTTTCTCAAGATAATTAGAAATCTGGAAGTGGCAGGGCAATGGCTGCAAGACAACCCAAGGAAACATAACTTACGAATAAAAGGTGTGAGTGAAAAAGCAGGGGTCAATACAAATCAAATTAAAAGACTATTTACAGGCCGGGCGTGGTGGTGCATGCCTTTAATCCCAGCACTTGGGAGGCTGAGGTAGGCGGAGCGTTGTGAGTTCGAGGCCGGCTTGGGTTACAACGTGAGCACAAGGCCGGCCTGAGCTACATTGTGCGACCCTGCCTCAAAAAACCAGGGCCGGGAGTTTGGCTCAGGGCCTTAAGCGTCTGCCCTGGCAGGTGCGCGGTTGTGAGTTCAATCCCTGGTGCCACAAAAAAAAATAAATAAATAAAAAATAAAAAAAATAAAAGACTATTTACAGAAATAGTTTCAGAAAACTTCCCAAGCATGGGAACAGGAAGAGACTTTC
>RJWM01033223.1:0-20829 GCA_004363535.1 Dasyprocta punctata
TTATTAATATTGATCGTGGTGACATATTTATGAAGGAATGAGGGAATTTGCTTTAAATTAAGGCACAGGAGTGGAAGGGAGTATGAATGGGGCAGGACTGACCCAGAGGTGGGCGGTCATGGGGCTTGGGACGGGGGAACAAGGGTTCCTTAGGTACCCTTCCATTCCCAGAGAAGTTCCAGATTGTCCATAATGAAATGGACTCTTTAAATTAAACTTCCTTCCCCAAATCACAGGAACCGCAGCAGGGAGCGGCTGGAAGTGATGACTTGCTGTGACTTGCGGTCACTGGGCTCTGTGGCCCACGCCTTCCTTGTAGGGCTCCTCAGTCTCACCTCGCTCCTTTGCTGCTGTCATCTGTATCACATGCAGAACTCCAAGGTTCCGGGTCAGAGGTGGAGAAACTCCAGCCCGAGCCTCTCCACAGCCTCTCCCTCCACGCCACCAGAACAGTGCGTGACACTGGCACACCTGGGACATCCTGGCTCAAATGCTGGAACCCCTGCAGTCTCCATTCCCAGTCCGACCTTGACCCAGGCCTCTCCCCAGTCACCCTCCTCATTCCCTTGGACAGGGGAGCACTCAGTCCAGAACCCCAGCCTATGGGCCCCATAGCACCTCAGGATTCTGAGCCCTGGAAACCACAGCCACTTCCCCAGCATAGCCCTCAGGATACGGCCTGACCCCCTGCTCCCCACCCTCTCACGCCTGCCCTTGCAGCTCATTGACCTCAATCTCCTCTGTGCACTCTCCACCCCACCCCAGGCAAATGAAACAACTCACAATGGAGCAAAGCCTACATGCCTTCTCTGGATGCCTTGATGTCCTCTGTCACTCCGGGTAGTGTGGGTAGCACCTCCCAACCTGACAAAGACCTCGCATCCTCTTAAGATTCAGCTCAGGGATCACCTACCCTAGGAAGCCTCCCCGATGCCTGCGGCTGGGAGGGGTGCAGCCCCACAGTGCTATGCTCTCTGCAGCCCACTGGGCTATGTGTGCCAGCTGCTCTGCCCACCCGTGTCAGTTAGCTGTGAAAATCAATGGAGAGAAATTTATTTTGGCTCACGGCTTCAGAGGTTTCAGTCCATGGTTGGCCAGCTCCATTGCTTTAGGCCAATGGCAAGGCAGGAACATCATGGCAGCTAGGAAGCAGCAAATGTAGGAAAGACAGAGAGGAGACTGAGACCAAATATAGTGTCGAAGATCGTGCCCCCATGACCTACTCCTTTCAACTAAGCTCTGCCTCCTAAATTACCATCACCCACAATAACACCATCAAATTATGACCTCATCTATGGAGAATCCAGTCACCTTTGAAAAGTCCCACCTCTGAACCATCTTGGGGACTAAGCTTTGGGGAACATGACCTGTCCAAATCAGAACAAGCCCCCTCCAGCCAGCAAACGTCTCCAAGGCAGAGACCTGTCTCTGTGTCCCCATACCTGGCACACAGTACCTGCTCAAGAGACCATGGATGTATCACTGTGGGCTCATACTTAGCTTCCTGGGGCTTCAGTGTGTTCATCTGTATCACAGAACTAACTGCACCTACCACATAAGGATGTTTGCTCATTTCTCAAGTATTTAATGACAGCCCTACTATGTGTTCCACTCTAGGCCCTGCATTTACAGCAGGGCACAAAGCCACAAAAACCCTCATGGAGCCAATGATCCAGTGGGAGAAGTTAACAAGGAAGGAAGGAAGGAAGGAGAGGAAAGAAGGAAGGGAGAGAGAGGAAGAAGGAAGGGAAGGAAAGGAGGAAGGAAGAAAGGAAAGCAGGCAGGCACAGTCAGTTCTCTGAACTCTCATGTTCCATATCAAATATTTGAAAGAAATTGAACCTGTCTGGAACATTTTTCCTTGCCATTATTCTCTAACTAATGCAGTCTAGCAAGTATTTCCGTAGCAGTTGCACCGTGTTAGGTTTTACAAGTCATCTAGAGAAGATTCAAAGTATACATGAGGAGGTGGGCAGGTTCTGTGCCAATACCACCCCATTGCATGTAAGAGATGTGAGCACCCATGGGTGCCGGATGTGCAGGGGTCCTGCAATCTGTCCCCATGGACACCAGCAAAAAACTGTGCAGTGCGTAAGATTTAAATGGTAATGGTGAAAATGAAAGCAAACTAGGAAAGTGAAGGAGGCAAAGCAGCAACTTTAAATAGCCTGCTCAGAAAAGGGTTTCTGTGCAAAGGTGACATGCGGGAAAAGTCCAGCACCGAGGTAGCAGGGAAGGATGTGGGTATTGTGGACAAGTAGAGACCGAGCAGTAAGGAGAAACCAGTGCAAAGGCCCTGGGGTAGGCACAGTGTCCAGGTCAGCTGAAAAAAGAGGGAAGGAGGGTGGGGAGGAAATACAGGATACTGTAACCATAGTGATGAGTCTGCAGGAAATCACTGCAAGCCGCCAAGTGACAGGATCAGACTGCCAGGCTGACAGAGAGCTGGCACAAGAGCGTTGAATCCAGCGCCCGGCATGCAGAAATCCCTCTGTAAGCACTTTGGCTTGTGACCCACCTCCTCCTGGGGAGCATCTTTATGGTCCTTCGGCTGATGATGAAGGCGTCAGTGGAATCGGGTTCTCGCGCAGTTTCTCAGGTGTTCCCACACTGGAGCTCCTTTGGAAAGAGCCCCGTTTCTTGAGGGAGCTTCCTTGAACGATAACCCTTGGCCCCATGTAAGCTCTGTTAGCTGAGTGCAAAGAAGCAACAGCTGCATGACTGCTGGTGAATGCTGGATCTGGATGGGAGGGAGACCGGGGCGGGTGAGCCCGAGGTGGGGCGTTACCAATGCCCGGGTCACAGAGGGGACCATGGGTCCCCAGAGCCCGGGACTGGGCAGCTGTGGGAGGAGCCAGAGCACAAGGTGGTGAAGCTTCCACCCAGAGACAGCCCACGAGCCAGGTGACCCTCTGACCCAGGACAGAGAAAACAAGGGCTCCCAGGAGGGCGTCAGGGAGAAGGAGAAAATAGACCGAAGGGAGGAGGGCAGGAGGTGTTTGGGGGTGTCCGGGGACCTGATGCAGGAGGCAGCCCACACCCTAGGAGCTGCCTGTCTGACGGCAGAGGCACTGCGCCCTCTGCCCTCCTGCCCTCCCATGACCTGGGGGACTCCAGAGCACAGAGAGCCCCACAGGTGAGCAGACAAAATGAAATAGCTCCTTCCCGAAATTGAGGCCAGGAAGCCAAGCAGAAGAGAAAGGTAGCAGCTGGTTGCTGACTTCTAGAGAAGTTTCTCCTAAGGGGGTGATCAGGGTTTGTTTTTAAATTCCAAGGCGAACCACAGGAACAGAAAGAAAACGAGACTCAGCTGAACCCAGAGCGAAAAGGAGAGGCCGGTCAGGCTGCTGTGCTGCCCCACTGCCCCGAGTGTGGGCTTTGCTCTGATTATGTAATTAAGACGTGCACCTTCCAAAGTCAAAAATATAGAGAGTAAGGGGAATCCCAAAACAATTTGTGGCCTTTTCTCTTCTCTATTCCATGCAGCTGTGCATTACCCTTTCATTTATTTGTTTGCCAGTGATGTGTTAAGTTGCTCCAAGGTGGCTGAGGGACCCTGCACGTGTGGTGCAGACTGAGCCCCTGCCGCCCTGAAACGGGGTCTCCTGGCCGGGCCCCACAAGGCACAAACAACCCATGCATAAAATGCTTGCAGGACGCTAACTGCTATAAAGAAAATAGAACAATGGAAAGAAGGGCCAGAGGGTACGGAGCCTTCTGACAAGGTAGCCGGGGAGCCCTTCAGAGGGGAAGCAGCTGCTCTGGGTGCGCACAGCCCCAAGGTCCCAGGGTGATTAGCACCTGCATTTCTAAGGCAGAAAGAAAGCCCCGTGCCTGGAACCTGGATCCAGTATTATTAAGATCCCAGCCTGGACTGGATTACTGGGACCTGGACACCCTCATGGCCTGAGTTTATCCTCCAGGGAGGGTGCAGGACTTGGCCAGGATGGTGTTGGCCAGTTGCCCACAGCTCTGGAGCTGATGCTGCCCCGGGTACTGTTCAAGGCTCAGGAAATTCCTGACCCATCTCACCTCGCACCAGCATCATGGGCATGGGGGTGCTGCTCTTCTCCCACTTTCCAGATCAGGACGTTGAGGCTCAGAGATGTGAGGTGTCCTGCGCAAGGGTGCCCCAGGGTAATGGCAGCCAGGATTCACAGTCAGGCCATCTGGCTCAGGTCTCCATGTGACTCGCATTCCTGCCTCCTCTGATGTGGCCAGAGGATAAAAAAAAAAAAAAAAAAAAAAAAAAAAAAAAAAAAATGACACTTCTTCCCGGAGCTTCCATTTTGCTTGATGATTTGGGGGAAGCTGCTAAGTAAATTAACTGATAAGTTCTCCAGTGCATTACTTTTATTCCCAAATACATATAGATTGATGACAGAAGGCAAAGAAAACTTGCATAAATTTCAAAGATTAAACTGGAGGCTTTGACAAAACTTTCGGCCACTTCAGATTGCTTAGA
Source organism: Dasyprocta punctata (assembly GCA_004363535.1). Taxonomy (NCBI): domain Eukaryota; kingdom Metazoa; phylum Chordata; class Mammalia; order Rodentia; family Dasyproctidae; genus Dasyprocta; species Dasyprocta punctata. The sequence continues at coordinate 4,466 of RJWM01033223.1, forward strand.
GACATCTGCCATTATATAGGGCAGCAAGGGGAGGCTCAGAGAGAAAGAACTTCTTCTCCTAGTACCTAAGGCTGGCTCTGGACATTCTGAGACAGAGCCGTTCAGTGATAGGGATGTGAGCTGTCATAGCGAGCCCCAAAAGAGACAGCAGACACCCTCAGTTCAGCCACACCATGCATGTGTGGGCTCTGGAGGTGCACCTAGGCCAGGATTTGCAAGAACAAAATCAGTGTCTTTGGCCAGGACCAAGCTGTGTCTTCTCAGCAAGTCCTCACCCAGAACCAAGGGCTCGGAACGTGCAGCTGTGAGGTGACAAGGGGCCCAGATGAGACGAGCCAGGCACGGTACTCAGTCATGCTGTCACCCAGCACCTCAGTCCTCCATACCTGACAGGATAGAGGATCACACAGCACTGCAAAAGGCTAGGCAGGCACATGGGACCGACCACAGATGGTTGGCGAATGCTGAACTACGTATCATGAGAGCTGTCATATCTATCAGGGATGGGTTTGAGTGAGCCAGTATCATTACACCTCCTTATAGATGGATATATTTTTGAAATATACAGATTCTGTTTCATGGAAAGGGACACATTCAGGGATCAGCTGGAGCCAGTTCATAGCCCCGCTGAGTCATTTCTGTGCATCTCACCCACCTATACCCAGAAACATCAGCTGTTGCTCGGAATCAGGCTCAACAGGAAAATTTACACCGCAAGAATTGGCAGGTGCTACCAACTGGACCTTTTCTTTCTCAAACAGCTGATTAAGAGGCAGGAACTGGTCACACATGACATGCAATGCCTGGCAATTGGATACTTCTTAGCTAAATTATATACTATCAAAGGACCACATTCAGGACAGTAGTCCCAGATTACACTGCCTAGTGTATCAGTCAGTATTTACTAGAGAAGCAGGTGCAATACAAGATACACAAATATATAAGGATTTATGAGATCGGCTGACAATGGCCACTCGCAGTCAGATGTGGAAGAGTGCGGAGGGTCCATCTGCACACCAGAGATTCAAGAATCCAGTGGAAGGACTGGAGCTCACTGCAGTGTCCCCTGTGAGTCTATGTCAGAGGCCGATGGGTCTGCAATGGACAACTGAGGGTCTGCGCAGGAGGCCAGGGGGTGACATCCAAGGTGAAGGCGAAGACTGGAGCTCCTCCAAAGAAACGGAAGCAGATTCACCCTTCCTCACTTCCCCTTTATACCATCCAGTCGACAAGCTGCCCGAGGGTGGGTTTTCCACACCCTAGGTTGTGGAATTGCTGAGCCAATTTGTCGAGCTGCACTGACTCAAGTTGACACAATCAATCAAGCATCACACCTAGTGACATCCCAGTCTCGGTTTGTGTAAGAACATGCTGCAAAGTTCATGCAGGAACAGAATCGCTAGCAACGTGGTTCTCAGGCTGAGACCCCCCGCGAGGGAAAGCATGGCGTGCGTGTGTTTATATGCATGTGGTATGCAGGTGCATTAGAGAGGTCCATATTCAAGATAGAGAGGTGATGTATTTTAATTTATGTTTGACTGAATCTTATAACATTGCTGTTATTAAACTATTTTTTTTGATCTACCAGAAAAGGCAATTTCATATGGTTTTATCTAACAGATAGCTCTGTGTGTGTGTGTGTGTGTGTGTGTGTGACCATAGAAAGTACCCCAGACTAAAGTCAATCAGGAGATAGATCTGGGGTCTAAGAACCGACTGACCACTCCTAGCTGTGTGGCCCCAGGCAGATGCTGGCCCCCTCTGAGCTTCTGTTCCCCTGCTGGGACTGTGAGGGCCCTGAGCTCCACCCCCTGGGCTGCAGAGGGGACTACAGAGGACACAGCTCATAGTCAAACCCTGGAAGCTGCCTTTGGGTACAGCACTGTCCCCAGATGGGTTGGCCCTGAGCAGCTGGGTGGCCACAGTGGGTCTCTGGAGACCCCACCTGCATAAACGCTCAGCCTGGAGACAGTGTCTCCTTCCCTGGTCCCCAAGAGTGATGAGGTGCCAGCTGACAGATGTCCCAGCCCCAACGTGCTGAGTCTGGCTGGGGAGCGACATCCCTGGGTCATCAGTCAACAGAGCAGTGACTGGTGCCTGTCCCCAGGCAAATCCATCATCGTTCCCCTGGTCCCCGCGTCCTCAGGACCTTGCAGCGACCTCCCTCTGGGAGGGGCCTCTCCTGCAGTGTGGAAGCAATGTGTGGCCGGGGCTCTGGTCCTGTGTAGCTGCATATCCTTGAGAGGCCCATCCTGCCTGTTGCGGGCCTTGCTGTGTTTCTGCAGGTTTAAGCTAAGAATGTTTAAAAGGAACTGAGAAAAAAAAAAGACCCAGCCCTGGGAAAAAGAGATTGCACTTCTGCTCTTTAAAGAAAGCGGCTTTCAGGATCCTTGCCTAGGTGCCAAGCGACAAGTCCGGCTCCCAACTCTAGCTCTGTGGCTTGGAGACAGCTCTGACCTCTCTGAATCTCAGTCTCCTCATCTGCAGAATAGGGGTAACACTTGCCTCACAGGGTTTCCATGAAGACTGAAAGAAAACACGATGCGCGTACCAGGTTCAGAGTGCTGGCTGCGTGCAGAGCTCTGTGCCAGGAACATTCTGTGGGTTATTTGCCGTCCCACGATAGTGCCGTGAAGCAGATGTGACTATTCTGCCCATTTTACAGAGGATGAAATAGGCTCAAGGAGGCTAAGTGACTTCCCATGGCACACAGCTGACAAGGTATAGGTGTGGCCGCAGCAGTCCAGCTCCAGAGTCTAAGTGCTGACCACGAGGCTCTGTCCATGTTGGCTCCTGGGGTCTCGTTGCTAACCTTTCATCCCTCACCTCCCAGGCTCCAGGGACATCCTGGGCTTGGACATTTGCTCCAGAATTGGCCTCAAGGCTGTTGAACCAAGGCCTGGAAAGGAAGGTGTTCAGCTGAGGCTCTGAACTCAGACCCCAGCCTTGATCCAGAAGGACTTGCCCTGAGCTGGTATAGCTCCCTGTCCCTTCACTGGGTGGGGGCATCTGGGGCTGTGCAGAGAGCCAGGGGTGGAAACTAAGATGAAGAAGCAATGGGCCAGTCTGGGGTGTGGCCTCGGCCTGGCCTCTTGAGCACTCCCCAAGGGCAGGGGCCTCACAAGATCTTTTCTCCTGAGACTCCCACAGCAAACAGTTTGAGGACTGACAGGAGATAGAATAACCAAGAGGTATAATGAGAGAGACTGGCCAGCCCATTCAGTGACCAAGAAGCCAGCAGTGTGACCTCAGGCAGGTGATCCAGCCTCTCTGGGCTTAACTTCATTATCAATAAAATGAGGATCTCCGTGCCAATCTTGCAAAGTTGCAGTGCACAGGACTGCCTGGCACATAGCAGATGCTCAGGAAACGGTGGCTGTCATTGTTTATTATTTTGCTTAGGCGAGCTGCTATTTCTGAGCCAATTATAGTCAACCTGCTTCAATCTCAGCAGCTGTTGGCCAAAACCTTTCTGGCTGGTTTCTATAGGCCCAGGAGTTTGAATTCAACCCATGGCTTTTGGAAGAGTTGGTTGAGTTTCAGTCCTAGTTATTTGCACCGTGGTTGGCTGTTCAGATTCAGCCCAGCCAGCCAGTCCTGTGGAGGACGGGGCTCTGGGCTGAAGGGCACAGACTGCGCTGGGGGCAGCTGGCTGCGTTTTCACGGTGGCAGAACCACCAGGTGCAGAGTGAAATTCAAGCTCTTCTTTGTGCAAACGAGGGCCTGGCTTGCAGAAGAACCCTGGCTTAGCCTTAGAGGCAGCTAGCGTGCGCTCTGCCTACGTTTACAGGGGAGGGGGAGGCACAGACAGCGTGGGACCCTGTGCCAAGCCCATCTTTTTACAAAGAGCCATCAACTGTGTACTGGGGCGGGGGGCACAGTGTGGCGCGCTCGCCTGGCATTTGCAAGGCACCAGGTCTGATCCTCAGAGCTGCAAAAAAGAAAAACCACCGTCCACCCACTGACCTAGCACCCGGCTGTAGAATGTTCCAGCTGAGTGCTGGAAGAGCACCTATGCTAAAATGTTCCAGCAGAGGCCTGGGATGCTGTGGATTCTGTAACCAGTACTGGAGTCATCCTGGATCTGCAGTCACGGAAAATAGAGATTGTCGGGTCTGTTCCAAGCAGCCCCTGTCCTCACTGCATAAGCCTCAACTTCTGGCTGTCAGGTGGACGCAAAGTAGAATAAAAGAACACAGAGAGGAACTGAAGAGGAGGAGAAGGAGGCCGTGTGCTTGGGCTTCATCAGCAGGACCCAGGAGGGACTGGAACAAGGTGGGGTTTTTCTCCACCTCTGCTCTGTGACCCTGAGTTCTCTGATTTCCCTGTCCAGCCTTCTTCCACCTATCCTAAGAAACAGAAAATAGATATCACCAGGAGTTGTGTGAGGACAGTGCCCAGATCGGGCTCACTGCCCTACCCCTGGCCCAGTGCCTGGCACACAGGAGACCCCTGAAAATAAATAGTGAATGAACACGCTTCTCCCTCCATCCCCTCTCCAACTAATTTTCTCAAGGCAAGCTTTTGATTAGAGAAGTACTCTGTGTCATTACAGAATATTCCTGGTACAAGTAACAGCTACTATGCGTCTGATTTTAAAAAGCATTGATCTCCAGCCCATTCCGATCCTAATGAGGCAGAGAAAGAGTCATTCCCACATCCACAGCCCTCCCTGGAATTACCCTCCCACCCTGCCACCACCGGACCAACAGCTACCAAAGGCAGCCGATACCCAGTGCCCCAGGCCGGGACCAAAGACCCAAATGCCCTGTGGATGGGGAAGGTGACCTAGAGGGGTTCCCGTCCCGCCCACAGGGATGCCGCCTGTCAACTTCCGCCAGTCATCACTGGAAAAGAGGCCAGCCTGGCACAGCCCGCTCTCACAATTTTCTGAAAGAGGCAAGTCTAGATTTTCATGTGAAATGGCCTGATTTTTAAGGGTGGCAACTAATTCAATAATTAGGAAAACTTCTGGGTGAGGCTAAGGGAAGATTCCACAGGCAGGACTCAGCCAGCCTGCGGTCCGCTGGGTGCAGGGGAACCAGGTCTGAGGGAGGGGACAGTCCTTCCCCCGGGAGCCCAGGGGATCTGATGATGGAGGCAGCTTTGCCTTCAAGAAGTCCTCACTGCTGATCAGAAATGCAGAAAGAGAATGCCTGGTCCCTCTGGAGCTCCATGCAAAAGCATTCAGGTGGATTTCATACGGACGGGGGGCCTGGAGGGGACCGCTATTGTACTTCTTGAAGAATGACAGCACGGGTGGGTAGCAGCCCGGACCAGGCTGGCAGAGCAAGGGTTTGGGGTGACTGAATGGACATACAGCCTTGGAGTGCCCAAGTCAGAGCCTCCCAGGGGTTTCCTGGGGCCCTTTCTCCCACTCACAGTTGGGAAACAGGGGCTCAAGGGCAAAAGGAACATGCCCAAGACTGGCAACACTGACAAGGGGACAATGAAGTCGTGGCATGCCAGACTGGGATGGGAATGGGCCAGAAGCCCCCTGAGGATGAGGCCACTCTGGCCGGAGACCCCACCCACCCTTCCCAGGTCTGCAGTGGAGCCAGGCGGGGGGCTCCCCAGTCCAGTCCCGGCTGCCCTTTGAATTAACCTTCAGGCTGCACGGGTTAATGGCCCATCCATCTTCCACCCAACCAGCCAGCAGTCTGGCAGGACTGTGGTCCAGGAGGGTGGGGCTCCGAGAGGACTGGAGAATGTGAGGGTCACAGCATCCCCAGCTGCCAGCCCACACGGTCCCACGGGAGCTGGCACTGAGCCGCGCGGAGCAGCCCCGGGGGAGGGCCAGCCCGGGGAGCCGTGGCGCCCCATCTCTGCCCCTTATCAGCACTCGCGATCCATTGCACGCAGAAGGACATTTTCTCTCAGTGCTAATAAAATTGGACTTTTTTTGTTGCTGACTTTAAAATTTTAAGGTTGAAAGACAGGTGATGGACTCTACATCACGTCATTTCCACCCCATCAAGGCGGGCACTGTATCCAGCCTGAGACGATTCCCATGTGTCTCTGTCTATCAAAGCCACCTTTTCCAGAAGGTAACACCATTCTGACCCCTGTCACCATCAATCAGTTTTGTCTCCTCTTGACTTTCATGCATGTGGAATCAGAGAGCTGATGGCCTGTGGCAGACCGCGAGGTCCGGGGACGGCTGTGACCGTCTCTCCCATGGCTCTTGCTCTTCTTGCCAGGTGACATTAACGCTCCTGCTACAGAGTAGTGGCATCCATATCCCCTCCCCTTGAACTGTGTGGATCTGATGACAGCCTCAACTAACAGAGTATAGCAAGAATGACACTGTCTGCTAAGCAGGTCGTAATAACGTCCTGCATTTTCACCATGTTCTCCTGGGACACTTCCTCTTGGAATGGCTGCCATGCTATAAGGGGGCTCAAGCAGCCACTGACAGGAGAGGAGGGGTGGAGCGCATCACCCAGGCGACAGCCCCACCTGGCACCACGAGCAGGATCTGCCCCATGGATGCTGCTTAATGCAGAGACAGCCACCACATCCCCCCTAAAGCTTTTTTGTGAGCCAAAGAAGCCACTGTTCTTATTTGATACCATGAAGGCTGAGGCGGTTTATTATATAGCAACAAGTGACTGCAGTGTGGTCCTAATAGGAAGGTGGATATTTAGGTAATCTTTTACTTTCATATGTAGAGAAAGTCATGGTATTAATTTGCATTGGAAAGAGAGAGAGGAGAGGGAGAAGGAAGAAGAGGAAATACTAATTTTTATTTTTAAAATATTGGGTTTGGCTGTATTCATTAGCTTGGGCTGCTTTAACAAGTGTGGATGGCTTAGACAGCAGATATTTATTGTCTCACCGACTGGAGAGTAGAGAAGTTCAAGGTCGAGGTGTCGGCAGGATGTGAAGAGAGCTCATCCGGGCTTCTCTCCTCGGCTTGGGATTAGCCAGCGTCTCCCCACATCTTCCCGTCATCTTCCCCAGGGGCTGAGTCCCTCCCTGTCCTGATGTCCTCTTTTTATAAGGACATGAGTCCCTCTGCATTAGAGCCCATCCTAGTCCTCCATGGCCTCATTCATCTTGACTTACTTCATCCGCCAGGATCTTATTTCTGAACAAGGTCACATTCTACATACTGGGGGCTGACACCTCAACAGAGGGAAGGCGGTGGGGGCTGGGGGGACACAGTTCAGCTAATACAAGCTCCTCAGAGGTCAAGGCCAGGCCTCCTTACTGTCCCTGAGGACCCCCTCAGCAGGGCTGGCCAGAGGACCAGGAGCCCAATTCCTGGGACAGAACCAATGAAGCCAGGATCCTAAGAACTGATGTCCACTTTGGAAACAAGGGGACACTTGGCCTGTGCAGCACTGGTCCATTCCCAGCAGTGAGGGGGACAGAGCAGGAGTGTGAAGATGGCTCCCTCAGACCTGCAACACTCCTGCAGGAACCGGTCCACCATCCGGGCCTCTGGTGTCGTGTTCTCATTCAAAGAGCGGCACGCTCAAGCCCCAGCCCTGAGATTATGAGGAAAAGGAATATTTAAAGGCACTTATTAAAGATACTCAGAAGGCCGTTCGAATGTCAAACAGCTGTGTGCAATCCCAAATTTGATGATCTACGTGTTAATGAATCCCAGACATGCAGATTAAGTTCTCTTTAAACTGCACGTGGTTTTAAAATGTATTTCTCCCCAGCATGTCTGATTCAGAACAAGGTTAGCAAACACCTGTGAAGCAGGTCCGCTGCTCTTGGGACAGAGCCAGCGCTGGCCGGGCTGAGCTTGCAGACGGGATACAGAAAAGACGCGCAGAGAGACACGACGGCAGTGACATGGCAGGGACCAGAGCACACCATGAGGGCAGCTGCCGTAGGGAGAGACCCTCTCACTCAGTGTCCTTCAGTTCAGGTGAAGGGAGCATTAACAGAGGAGATCGCTAATGATGGAAAGGTCGGACTATAACAAGGGCTGCTAAGGAGGGAAAGAGCAGTGTGTGATAATGGGGTTGACGATGGGAGAAACCCGGGAAAGGAAGTCATTGGAGGAAAGTGGAGAGGCTGGAGAAACAGCATGTGCAAAGGCCCTGGCATCCAACAGGCCTGGTCTGTGCATGGCCCAGCGGAAGCCAGGAGGTGGCAGGTAGTGGACATAAGCACCAGAGGACCCCACAACAGGAAGTAAGAGTCCCCAAAATATCCACAGAGATACATTAGAAAACAGCCAGGGACCAAGGCGAGGGCAGAGAGCGCGACCATACCCATCCACCCCTGATCCAGGCCCAAAGACCAGATGGCCCCAGACCGTGGCCACAGGAACTGAGGCCTCTCTGACTGCACTGGTGCTGCTGGCAGGGCAGATGTGTGGACCGCGTCAGCCCCCCATGGGCCAACGGGTCAGAGGGCTCGGCCACCTGCTGCCCAGTTGGTCAGAGGAGGACTCCAAGGCGGCTCAGGACGTGCTCACCTGCTCCATGCCCTGAGCCCTTTTCCCCTCCTTCAGCACATCCTGCAATCCAGGGTTTTTCATTCAGAGAGAGGCTGTTCGGTTTTGGTCTGTCTCCCACCCGCTGCGCCACGGCACAGGACCGGCCTCGTCACAGGGTATGGGACTCAGTAACTGTTTGCTGCATAAGAGGTGGCGGAGGGCCCCTCGTTTACAAAGGAGGCAGTGGGAGCCCTGGAAAAGAGCACTGGAGCCCAGGACCCTGGTGACGTCTTGGTCAGGCGCGTTGGCCCCTTTCCTGCAACCTGCATCTCTCATCTCTCAGAAGCCCCCTCGTGGTCCTAACCAGTGTATGTAAATGAAATGCAAATGACCATGCAAATGTCCCAGATGCCTGATCCGGCATCCAGCTGCTGGGAGGAGGCTGAGCTGAGAGCTGGTGCCTTGGTTGGCAGCTGGGGAGAGTAGGGCAGAGAGGACCAGGGTATAACATTGGCCCTGACCTTGACGGCGGGTGCCTAAGGTCTTCCGGGCAGCCTCCCTGGTCTGTGGGTCCAGACCCCACCTGTCTTTTCTGCAGAGAAAGTGAGGCCCATGGGTGAGGACAGCTGCAGAGCAGAGCTGCAATGAGGCCACGCCTCCATGATGGGGGGGCTCCATCTTCCTGCAACTCTAACCATGAGGAATTTGCACACCCATTTTACAGATGAGAAAACTGAGACTCAGACAGAATCAACAACCTACCTGAGGCTACAGAGCTGGGAGATGCCAGGGCTGGAGGGGTCTTCCATCAGCACTGCCCATCTGAACTTCCACGCCGTGTGGCCTTGCCCACCCCCTCCTGATCCCTTCCTCTCCTGGCCTCCCCACCTGCACAGGCTGGTGCTGCTCCTCTGTTTCAGAACCTCACCGTCCATCACCCAGCCAGCGGATGCCCTCCTCCTCTAGGAGTCTTGCCTCATATCTCCCTCCTTGGGGCCCTCTGTGGCAGGGAGATGTCATGACCCTACACCTGTGATGCCAGCTCCTGTCTAGCCCCCATCCTGGTCTAAGCTACCATCTCTCACCAGAAAGACTCCTATCTCCTCTGCCTTCCTCATGCCACCTTGTTCTGGCAGCTTACTGCCCCCGGGCCTTTGCACTTGCTTCTCCCTCTGCCTGAAGCCCCACGCCTCCGCTCACTTGCTTGGCAGTGTGGCGATACAAGGCCTCGGCTCTCAGTGCACCCTGAAAAGGGGCCCCTCCCCATTACCCCTTATCTCCTCTCTCTGTTTATGTCCCCTCCACCCCCAGCAATCTGTGTGCGTCCTTGTTTTCCGTTTGTCTCCCTCTCTCAAGGTCTGACCCACAGGACAAGGATGTTCTCTCTCTTGTTCCCTGTGCATCCCCAGCACACAGCTGGCACTTGATAAATATTTGTTGAATAAATGAATAAATCAACTACTCAAGTGAGCTAATCGATTATGAAGGAGGACTTTATTTTTCTGAAGAGGCTCTGGGTCCAGAGTTGCCATGGAGAGCCAGTGGCAACATCCCGCAGGGGCTGTGGACACCACTTACCATCATTTGGTCATATGGCCAGTCAACAAACACTCACAGGGCTCGGTTACACAGGAATCAGACAGATGTCCACTGTGTACCCTAAAGCTGAAACGGGGATGAGGGCGTGGGTGGCCAGCTCAGCCCCTCCTGGACATGTCCTCCATTAGGTCCCAGACCCCCGAGGAACACCGCAGCTGAAGGCCTGGGGTTCTCTCTGGAGCTGGAAAGATCTCCTGGGTAAAGGGACCAGAGACGCTGATGTTTAAATCTAGGGTGCCATTGAGGGACCCCAGCCTCCGAGCCCAGGGCAGAAGCAAGTCCAGCCACTATCCCCTGTACAGATGGGGAAACTGAGCCTTTCGAGGCACAGGGAAGGGATTTGCCCACGGCCCTCAGAGACAGGACCAGCGTCCCCACCCTCGTGGACTCCCCAAAGAGGAGAGAGCAGCGCCACGCCCTGGATGCGCTGAGAGGCTCGGGCCACCGTGAAGGCCAGGCCTTGACTCTGCTGCCCCCTGGCGGTAATGGCTCCACGCTCCAGCAGGTCCCAGGGCAGCCCAGGAGCAAGGAAAATGTGGGAGGTGGGGAGCGGGTCCCAGAAAGGGACGAGGGCCCGGCCTCCCTAAGCTGCCCCAAAAACACAGGCCTTGGAGCTCCAGGGAGATGGGGCGGCAGGCGCGGGGAGGGGCTGGAGCGCATCACGGGAACCTGAGCTCAGGCAGACAGGGCTCTAGTGAGGCCCAAGTGAGCAGGTTGCAAATGTCAGCCAGTCCTCCACCGTCACGGGCGCACGCGCACACACACACACTGCCCCGGGGAACCTGTCTGACCCCGCGCACACCTGCCCTGCCCCTGGGTTTGTCTCGGCCCGCAGGCCATAACACCAGTGACACCGCCTCAGTCCTTAGCCAAGCTGCAACTTCCATGTCCCTCCTAGGACACCCCATGGAGCCCCGTGGCCGGGTGACCCAGCGCAGAGGCCGCACGGAGGAAACCAAGGCAGCCCAGCTGACGGCGCAGACCAGCTGCAACCGGAAGCCATCACCAGCTTGGGCAGGAGCCCTGGGGGCTCGCCAGGCGTGGGGCGCCAGCGGCTGACCTGGGCGGCCACAGGCAGGAGCATGAGCAGGGGCCACGGGTGAGGGAAACGGCTGCTTTGGGGCATTGATTCGGGGCGGCTTGCTCTGCAGAAAGTAGATAACAAAAACGGAGCTCCGCCCCTTCAAAGCTGTATGACTTTGGTTTTGTCACTGAGACCCTCTGAGCCCCCGTTTCTAAATGGGGTAACAGTGCCCAGGGTAGAGTATCGGCAGGGCTTAAGTGGGAGGGTGTGGGGGAGTCACCGAGCACCCGCGGTCACCAGCCCAGTTCCTGGCACTGTGCTCGGCCCACTCCGGGCTTTGCACCCTACTAAACCCCACACGGGGCCTGGCTGAGGTCAAGACTTTGTTGGAAAAGCAGGGAGGGGTGCTTCCCCAAGGAATGCTCCCAATCACAATGAAGAAACTGAGGTACAGAAAGGCTAAGGTATCATTTAGGTGGTGAGAGAGCTAGGATTCAAATGACGTAATTAGCACAAAATAAGACAGGCAATCATCACTTGTCATCACCCCCACTTCCATCACCGGCACTGTCAACATCATCACCACCGCCATCATCACCATCATCCCCATCACCGCCATCGTCACCATCATCACCGTCACCACCGTCATCGCTATCACCACCATTACCACCATCATCGCTGTCATCACCGTCATCACCGTCATCACCACCATCACCATCACCACCATCATCACCGTCATCACCACCGCCATCATCACCATCATCCCCATCATCGCCATCATCACCATCATCACCATCATCACCGTCACCACCGTCATCACCGTCATCACCACCATCACCATCACCACCATCATCACCATCACCACCATCGTCACCATCATCACCGTCACCACTGTCATTGCCATCATCAGAGAGCAAGGACCTTGAGGTCAGGCAGGCCCAGGCCAGAGCAGATCCATCCGTGCCTAGACATGGGACTAGGACAAGTCACTTAGCCTTTCTGGGCCCCATGTCAGATTATGGAGTGCCTGAGCCCTTCCAAGGCACCCCTGATCCCTCTGCACCCCCCCCAACCCAGGACCGTCCGACGCCAAACCCCCAGAACTGGGTCGTGGGCCAGCCTCAGGCTCAGGAGCCTGAGCATCTGCCCAGCTCCAGGGCTAACAGGCTGGGAACGACGCCTTCCACCAAGGGCAGCTGCCCCGTCCTCCAGACTCGCCTTATCCTTTATTCCCAGCACAGAGCCACTCCAGGGTGCAGAGCAGGGGTGAACTGTTAGCCCGTGCAATGGACCCACCGGGGCCCCTGCTGTGCCTGGCCTCCCTTTGTCATGGGTGCCTCTGCCTGACGGCCACCCTACACCAACCACCAGGAGCACACAGGAGTCATCACCACCGTGACAGCGAATCCTGAGTGTCAGATCGACTGGACCGACTCACACCTAGAGAGGTGGCTCATTATGGAGGCCCTGATCTCGCAGTGACTTCACCCAGGGATGAGTCCAGGACTGGCTGTGCTGTCATGAGGAGGGCACCCAGATGGGGACAGCATGACCCGGGCACTACGTGGTCCTTGGTCCTTCCTCTCTGGTTCTTCCTATCTCTGCTTCCTGGCCACCATGAGGTGGGCCGCTTTGCTCCGCCACACCCTTCTACCGTGAAATCCCTGGCTCACCCCAGGCCTAAAGACACCAGAGCCAGCTGCCCAGGGACTGAAGCCTCTGGACCATAAGCCAAAATAAATCTGTCCTCCTCTCAATTGCTCTTCTCAGATATTTGGTCACAGTGATGACTAACACAACATAGATGCAACATCAGAGAACTGGGATCCACAGCTTATTCACAGGACTAGGGCTGTAGCTCTGCAGTGGGCCCTTGCCAGTATTACCAAAAGACAATAACAGTTTCAGTGTCACTCTTGACCCATGATGACACTTGGCTACTTCTCAATAGCCCAACATGTCCTGGGCAAAAGCCTTAGGAACATTCTACATCTCCTCTGCAAGGATTTATTAAGCACCTACTAGGTGCCTGGCACATTTTTGAGCAGTTGGGAGAGCACAAGGACAAAAATATAAGGTCCCTGCCTGTGCAGAGTTGATTTTCTGGCAAGGAAAAGAACAAAATTAACAATAATAAATAAGTAAATTATGCACTGGATGATAAATGCTATGGAAAAAGACAAACCAGATGGAGAAGGGGGACTGCAATTGCTGGATGAATTTCAAGATTAATAAGGTGGTCAGGGCGGGCTTCCTTGGGAGGTGATATCTGAGCAAAGGCATGAAGAAGGTAAGGGAATGAGCCGAGTAACATATGGAGAAGGGACAGCCCATGCAAAGGCCCTGAGGTTGGAGGGAGCTGCCTTGTTCCAAAAGAGCGAAAAGGCCTGCATGGCTGGAGCAGAGGAGGAAGCAGCCTCCTGAGGACGCTGGCTTTGCTCTGGGGGCAGCTGCAGTATTGTGCCTATGTGTGGTGGGGTCTGATTTGCATTTTACAAGGCTCCACTGGCTGCTGTGTAGTGTGGGTAAGGACAGCAGCATTAGGACCAGGAGCCATCAGCCACCCAGGGGCCAATCTAGGTGGTGCCAGGGAGGTGGGGAAAAGTGATTGGAGCCCTTCTGTCCTAAAGGCAGAGCTGAACCACGGAGCTGTATTTCAGCTTCCCGGCCCCTCTGAGAGCGGGGCACGATCGTTCCCGTCTAACAGCTGAGGCAGCCAGGCGGGAGCCTCAGCCTCTCCCTCCCCGCTCGGCCCCGCGGCGCTGCAGCGTGTGGCACCGACAGACTCAGCAGCCTCCAGAGAGCAACCCCCACCCCACCCCGGGCAGAGGGCAAGGGAGGGCCCCCCTGCCTGCCCAGCACCCCATAAAGCCAGCTGGAGCGTGAATTGATGGTCCATTACCAGTCCAGCGCCCAGAGCAACTGTGTCCCCAGCAGTTTATAAACTCGTAAAAATGTCGCGGTCACGGCCGCACGTCCTGCCTCCTTCGCTGAGGATGGATGGGCTTTCCCAGGGAAAGAGACACTCGTGGCTGGGGCATCCCTGAGCGGGGACGTGCGGGTCACCCGTGTCCCTCCGCTCCAGCTTCTGCCCTGTGACGGGGCCCTCGTCCCACCGCAGTCTCATGGCCCCGACTCCCCTTCCTCACTGCCCAAGGAGGCCCACGGGGGAGCAGGCAGGACATGAAGAGGACACGCGGTCTGTGGCCACCCAGCGACCCCATACTTCTGCACCCCTGATGGCAAACGCAGGCCCTCAGCACCCGAAGGACCTGCCACAGGTCACCAGCCGGGGAGCCTTGGACGTGAGGGGCTGGCGCCCAGGGCAGTGCCCTCCGCGACCCAGGAGCTTGCCCGGCTGTACCACTGGTTGCCATCTGATGCCCGTTTGCAGCCTTGGCCCCCGGCGCAAGTCCAGCGCGTGGGCTTCAGGAGCGCATGCAGCTGGGGGCCAGGCGGAAACACGGGAACCTCAGAGACCTGCCTGAGGTCACGCAGCCGGGAAGCGGCAGAGCCAGGCTTGGAGCCGTCCGTTCCAGCCAGCCGGACTGGGCCGCTGCTCCCTAGGTCCCGCCGGCTCTGCCCCTGGAGCTCCCCACCGGGGAGCTCAGTCCCGGGTCTCCTGGGGTCTGCCTGCTGGGCTGGAGAAGAGGTGGCCGGGCCAGTCCCTGCCCCCACGCCCAGGGACTGATGAGGCTTCTGCTCCCACTGCTGGGCGCCCCCGCCCAGGGAATGGGTCCCGTCCGCCCCCGGCTCACCCCGCTTGTCCCGGGAGCCATGTCCTGCAGGGCGCGGCACCTAGGCCCGAGGCGCGCTGCTGCAGCCCACAGTTGCGTCCGGCGGGGCTCGGGCGCCACCTCGCGTCCTCCCGCAGCTCTGCGGCCGCTGGAGAGCGGAGGGGAACTGGGCTTTGAACCCAAGCCTCAGACCCTTCTGGACACACCACCTCAACTATGACTTCGTACATTTTTCTTTACATCAACCCATGGGTCTTACCTAGCCTCGTCACAGCCAATCATTTCTGCAAAATCCCAGGTCCAATGTCCCGATGGCATTTTGTTCTGATGCACTTCAAGGCCTAACTACATGCACCGTGTCATATACTCAGGGACCCCATAAAAGTGGCTCCCGGCTGGCAGCTGGGCAGCAAGCCCCCTGCGCGCCATCCCTTGGCGGGGCAGTCACAAGGCTGGGAGCACCCGTGTTGAGAGGCAGCATGTGGCCCCGACCCGGTCCACCTTGCAACCACAGAGAGCAAGCTACTAATTCAGCAACTGCAAGAATAATTACAGAGAAACGACTTGACAGCAATGCTGAGTTGTAAAACTGCTTCTCTGTGAAGGAGCCTGGATGAACCCAAGGAGAGGGGATGGGCGCTGGTGGGGGAAGCCGGGCGGGCTTCTCGGAGGCAGTGCGGGAGCTGAGACCTCCAAGAGGAGCAGAAGTGGGCAAGGCGAGGAGGGTAGGAAGGTCCTCCTGGCAAAAGGACCAGCAGCCCCAAGGTCACCAGTTGAAAGGGAACCTTGGCCATGCAGGGGACGTGGCTCCTGCCCACGGGCCAGGTGGGCCACCTGTGGGACTTCTGTCCCTTGTCCTCCCACCCCCACCTTTACCCTGTCTCTTCCACTCACATCCCCAGCCCTTTCACGGGCTTTTCATAAATTTCCTTTTCTTGTAATCCTCAAGTTTTGCTATCAGGAACCCCCTTCTCAAATCAAGAACGACAAAGTTCAGAGATGTGAAGTTATTTTCCCCAAGTCACACAGCTTGGTAGAGCCAGGGTTCACACTCAAGCTGTGCTCGCTTAGTCATACCAGGCTGCTGTGTCCCAATTCTTACTCCCTTGGACTTTACTTGAAACAGGAGAGTTGGCTTAGCACTAACTTGCTGGGCACCTTTGGGCAGGTTGGTGACCCTCTCTGAACTTGTCTTCTAATCTGTAAACCATGGATGCCCGATGTGGTGGCTCACACCTACCCATCTTCACAGCAACCCTTGGAAGCAGGGTGTGGGTCCTCCTGGGAAGAGGCAGGTCCTGGGGTTGTGCCCCGGAAGGGTGCATCTCCCTCCTGCACCCTCCCTTGCTCTCTGCTTCCTGGCTGCCATGACATGAGCAGTTCTCCTCTGCAGCAGGTCCTTCCGCCATGCCATCTATGCAGTTGAGCCTGCCTACCATGGACTGAGACTTCTGGAACCGTGAGCCAAAATTCGTCTCTGTGTTGTTGGGTATTGGGTCTTGGCAATGAAGAAATTGACCGAGACATAGGGTTATTCCCATGTTACAGATGAGGAAGTGAGCTCAGAGAGGGTTATCAATTTATCCAAAGTCACATTGCTTGA
>RJWM01033224.1:0-14527 GCA_004363535.1 Dasyprocta punctata
CTACAGCCCCATTTTTGAGACAGGGTCTCACTATGCAGTTCAGGCTGGCCTTGAACTCACTTTGTAGCTCAGGCTGGTCTCCAACACACAATGATCCTCCTGCCTCAGCTTCCCAAGCGCTGGGATTAAAGGTGTGTGCAACCACGCCCGGCTCTCAAACAAGTTATTTTTAAGACAAAAGATGTTAATGTATGAATTGCGTTTTCTAAACTTAAAACTTCAGTACTCGGGTCTAATTGCACTCGCTGGCACTTCGCGCAGTAGGTGGGTGTTGGGTTGCGGTTTGGGCTCTCCTCTCTAAAAGGTTCGCCATCACTGGGTTGGTCTAGGAGCATTTGTGGCTGGAATCCCTGGGAAGCCCAGTGGGGGACCTGGTGGCTTCAGGGACGACTGGCCCGGATCCCAGGTCCGTCATCAGGGCGCTGTGCCTGCCCTGTCCTGTCTGTGTCTCCGAGTTGGCTCCATTCTCAGGCACATTCTTCCACATGACAGGGAAGCAAGTCGCCGGGTGGTCCAAATTGATGGTCCATTGCTTCTGACCCAAAAGTAAGTGAAACTCAGCATCGCAAAGCATCTCTTAGCAAGGCCTTTAAGCGGTGCGGATGAGGCCACATGGCCACCCCCTGGACCAATCAAGGCGGCTCGAGGGATGGGTTGCTGTGGTAGGCCGGGACAGGGCCACGTGTTCACCTGTTTGATGATAGTCCCACAGGAGCTTTCTGTGGTGGGGAGGGGGTGTTTACCCAACACAAAGACTGCCTCTTCTTTATGGCTAAGTCACTACCTCAGGGAACCTTCTCCTCAATGTCCCACAGTGAGCTGCGAGTCTGGGAAGAACTCAGGGCAGCAGTGCTTGTTACCTGTGACCCCCAGGCCTTGCCTCCGCCCAGCACAAGCTCGTGTCTCCTCGATGCTGTGGACTGGGGCCAGCAGGACCCGCTCCGACTGGCTTAAACCCTACAGAGTCATCTCTCGCCACAAGGAAGTTTTCAGGTGCTGGCACGAGTGGCCTAGTTCGGAGCCTGAGGCAGAAGGCTGTCCAGGAAAGGGCTCTTTGCTCTTCTCGGTGGGTGTGGAAGCCAGTTGGCTCCTGCCCTCTCCAGAGCCAGGTATAAACGAGGCAACAGTGGTTTCAACTGCTACTGCCTGCCACCCTGGGCTCCGGCCAGGTGTGGGGGCATTCGCCAGTAAGCCCAGCGCTGGGGAGGCTGAGGCAGGAGGCAAGTTCAAGCCCAGCCTGGGAAACTTCTCAAAAATTAAAAAAGTGCCTCAAAAATTAAAAAAATTTAAAAAGTGCTGAGGATATACTTCAAATGAAAAGACAGGGCATGGTGGCATGTGCCTGTAACTCCAGCACTCAGGAGGCTGAGGCAGGAGGACTGCTGAGTTCAAGGTCAGTCTGAACTGCATAGTGAGACCCTGCCTCAAAAAGACAAAAAAAAAAAAAAAAAAAAAAAAAAAAAAAAAAAAAAAGGAAAAAAGAAATAAAGAATAAAGGCCCGAGGTTCAATCTCCAGAACCATAAAAAACAAAAACCCGGTCCCGACGGCTCTGTTGAGGTGCTGCACTGCCCAACCCTGGCCAGGACGGCCAAGCCCCAGCCAGTGTCTCTGGGGTGTTGTCACACAGCCAGAGGCCTCAGGAAGCGGCGCGTGGGTGACTGGTGAGTGAGCAGTCTGCGGGCCGCTCACCTGCCCCCTCAATCTTTGCCATGAGCCCAGGAACTGCAGCTCCTTCCAACTCCACACAGAAGCCAAAAGTGCTTTTTTTTTTTGCAAAACCACAGCAGTCACTTTATTCTTAAATTTGCACTTTACAAAACCACAAGGCAGAAGTCCTTGAGGGGAGCAGGGAAGGAGGGGTGGGCAAGAGGAGAAAGAGGAAGCCCCAGACACGGAGCCCCGTCTCGCGGCCGAGCAGAAACCGGGCTTCAGGCCAGCCGGAGGGCCTCCTGCAGCCTGCCTGGACCGAGCTGGGCCAGAGGACGTCAGGGGCCACGGTCCTCTCCCGGGCAGGGCAGCCCAGGCCGAGGCTTCTGGCACCCCGAGAAGGCAGGGGGCCAGCCCAGGCCAGGGAGGCGGCGAGGCGGGGAGGGCTACCCGTCCAGCAGCTTCAGGATGCTCTCCCGCTCCTTCAGCGTCTTCCAGGCTTGGTCCTTCTCCTTCTTGGTGGGAGTCCGCTTCTTCTGCCGCGCAGCCATGATCTTGCGGAAGGCGTCCATGACTTCGTTGTCTGCCATGCGGACCCGCTGCCTCAGCTCCTGCCGGCTCACCTCTTCCTTGGCCAGCCTGTGGGGACCAGCCAGTCCCTTCAGAGTGTGGCCCCTGCTTCCTGCAGACGGCCTCCGCAGGCTGGCACTCCTGCAGCCCAATCCACACGGCCGCCTGCAGTGCCGTCACTGGGCATGCTCTCAGGGTGCCAGGTGTTAGGCACTTTTTGCAGGGAAGGGCACTGGGCGTGTTAGGCAAGTTCTCTACCACTGAATAGGTCCTTTGTTTTGTTTTGTTTTGTTTTTTCGTGACAGGGTCTCACCATACAGCTCAGGCCGGCCTCGAACTCTTGCCTCAGCCTCCCAACTGCTGGGATTACAGTCGTGCGCCATCACGACCAGACAGTGGCACCATTTTAAATAAAAAATTGTAAAGGGGGCTGGGGATTTAGCTCAGCAGCATAAGCGCCTGCCTGGCAGGCATGAGGTTGTGAGTTCGATCCCTGGTACCAAAAAAACAAACAAACAAACAAAATTGTAAAGAGCCTGGTGGTAGAGAGTTTACCTAGCATGTCCAAGACTTTGGGCTCAATCTCCAATTCCTCCGTGGAGGAGGGACATGTGTGCATGCAGGGGGCTTACGGGACATCTCTGCACCTTCTGCTCAGTCTTTCTGCGAATTTAAAACTTTTCTTAAAAAAAAACCAACTTCCTTAAACACACACACAGAGGCAGGCACGAGGAGACAGGAGGAGACGGCCCCTGTCTGAAGGAGCAAGGAGCCCTGTGTGAGTTACCTCCCTAAGAAACGGCAGTGAGTACTGTGCCACTTACCGTACTCCCCCAAATGTCACCTGTACCCTTGCTCTGACCAGCACAAGGTGAGAGAGATGGAAGCTGTCATAACACAAGTGACACTGACTCCTGAAACACTGGTCACCTTCAGACTGGGCCAATAAAATAAACCATACAAACTGGGCCCGGTGGCGCATGCCTGTAATCCCAGCACTCAGGAGGCTGAGGCAGGAGGATCGTTCTGAGTTCGAGACCAGCCTGGGCTACAAAGTGAGCTCAAGGTCAGTCTGAACTGCATAGCGAGACCCTGTCTCAAAAACCCAAAAATAAATAAATAAATAAATAAATAAAATCCATGCAACATGAATACAGTCAACACTACTGAACTGTATGCTTAAAATGACTGAGTGTAAATTTTACATTTTTCACACGTAAAAGACGCCAGTCAGGCTGGTGATACAGCTCAGCAGCACAGCATCTGCCTGGCAAGCGCAAGGTCCTGCGTTCAGTTCCCAGTACCGAAACAAAACACCAGTCAGTCCATGCCAGGGGCCTGAGCCCCACCACGTGGCTCAGAGCCTGAGTGCGCCCTGTGGAGTGGTGCCCGAGTCACAGTCCTCAAGGCCTGGGGAGCCCGGCAGAGCCCTGGAAGGCGTCCTCCTCACGCTCACCTCAGCAGGTCGTGCTTCCTGGTGCGGTTGTGGGCGCTGAGGGCCTTCAGCTCAGCCTGCCGCTTGCGCAGCTCGGCCAGCACCTCGTCCTCTGAGTCTTCCGCGGGCCGGTCCTCGGACTCCAGCAGGCCCTGCGCGATCAGCTCCTCCTTGATGCGGCTCTCCAGGGACTTGGTATGCGGCACGCTGAGAGCACAGGCCCCTCAGGACCCAGGAGCAGCGCCCCCCCCCCGCCCCCGCCGGCTCCGGGCAGGCTTGGCAGGGAGCCCCCAGCGTCCCCCGGGGGCCTGAGGCCTTGGGAACTGCACCCCCAAATCTGTGTGTGCTCCAAACTGTGCTACACATTATTCCAGGTTTTCTCCTCTGCGTGCACATACTGCTATCTATTTTAAGTAAAGATCAGCCCACACCACCTGTACTGGGCTAGAATGCACACTTCCCCATTTGGCCCTCCTCGGTCTCACCATGGACATTAGGACAGCTCCTCTGGTCGCCCCTTGCGGTGGGCGTCCGGGGGCTCACACCGGGGAGCCAGCCTGCACCCGGCCCGTGTGCGCTGCCAGCCAGGGCCAGCGCTCGGCCTGCTAAGGAAGACTTCCTCTGTCAGGGTGGCTGAGCCTCGAGTGCAGCTGGACATCACTTACCTGAAGGGCTTGTTCTGATTGCGGGGAGAGGTGCTCGCCCCATCGGCCCCAGATTCTTTCCCAGACAGATCGGGAATGGGAGAGTCCTCCATAGGGGAAATAATGTTTTCCTAGAAGACCACAGCAATGGGTGGAAAGAGAAAGAGCAGTGTGTTTTTGTCTGTCTTTTTGAGACAGGGTCTCACTGCAGCTCAGGCCAGCCTCGAGCTCACTTTGTAGCCCAGGCTGGTCTTGAACTCAGCGATCCCCTCCTGCTTCAGCCTTCCAAGTGCTGAGATGACAGGCGTGTGCCATCACGCCTGGCTTGTTTCCGTACTCTTGCTCCTTCCTGGCCTACGGACAGTCTTCACAGATCAGGAATGCCCTGTGGTATTTCCCACCACTCTGGGAAGCCTTGCTAAAAACTTCTTTTTTCTTTTTGGTATTGACACCAAAGAAGACAGCAGTGCTTGGCAGTGGGAATGGGAACAGCTGAGGTGCACGGAGCACTCACAAGGTCCCCGGCACTGCGGGGCACACAGGGACAGGGCTGCCAGCTGTCCCAGCCCCACGCTCTCTTCTCCTCCACAGCGGCCGGGCTATGTCACCTTTCCCGGGTCCCTGCAATCAGCTATGGTCACAGGACAGTCTCCCCAGTGGAGAGAAAACAGCCACAGCGAGTCACGACCCAAAAAGCTTTCCCCATACTCCTCTTGTTCAATTTTCCCCCTACTTCTGGGGATTAAAACAAAGTCTCACTCAACCACCCAGGCTGGCCTCAAAATCACAATCCCTCTGCCTTAGCCTCCCGAGCAGCTGGGCTAGTCTTGAACTCACAAGGATCCTCCTGCCTCAGCCTCCCAAGTGCTCATACCCACATCTTGTTCAATTTCTTGGAGTGGCAATCACACCCAGATACCATCTGGTGCGCTCTCCTTCTGACAGTGGGAGACAGAGACCTCCCCTACATGTGCCCGAGTCGACCTGCAATACATGCCCCAGACTGTTACATGACACAGAAAATGCTGTTTGAGCCAAAAGAAGAATGTGAGTGTCCATGAGGTGAGATAGTTTGCCTACTGCTAGGCAGTGGGGACAAAGATGGAGACGCTGCAGATAAGGTCTGGATCTTACGCCGTGTCAGCTGTGTGGTATGAAGAAAAGAGTTTCCTCACATGTGACGCAGAGCCACCACCGTCCTGGCCTCCAGTGTGAGTGTGTGTGGAGAGGCGCCCGCTGGGGACCCATGCTCAGCCAGGCACAGCTGAGGTCAGAAAGGGCATGAAAGCAGCCTGAGAGACACAGGAACCTTTGTTAAGGCAAGCTCATCAAATTGACAGCCACGAAACATTAAAATAGGAAGGTAGGCTGGGTGTGGTGAGACATGCCTATAATCCTAGCACTCAGGAGACTGAGGCAGGAGGATTGCTGAGTTTTGAGACCAGTCTGGGCTAAGAAGTGAGTTCAAAGGCAGCCCAAACTGCATAGCGAGACCCTGTGTCAAAAAGACAACAAAACAAAACAAAACAAAACAAAACAAAACAGGAAGGAAACACAGCTTGCATCTTGAGTGGGAGCGCTCACCTCCACCAGGGCCTGCAGGAGGCGCTGTGTCAGGGCACCGAAGGGGCACCCATCTTCCGGCTGCTCATGCTGGGCCTCGGATTTCTTCAGCAGGGCATCCACGTCTGAATGTGCAGAGGTGGACAATGGGCAGATGAAGCGCTAGGACCTCGGTGCTGGCCCAGCATGAGCAGGGCAGGGGCCTACCTTTGGTATCCAGCTCGGTCAGCGGCCCCATGAGGCCCTTCTTCTTGTCAGCCACAGCTGCTGCCCGGGCCCCATCCTTCTGCTCCTCCAGCAGGTCCTCCTGGGCCCAGCGCTGGGAATAATGCTTTCCCAGGGGCGGGATCTGCGGGGAGGCGGCCACTCAGCCCGCAGGCTCCGCCTACCCTCCCTCCCTCCCACCTGGCCCCCACCTGGCCCCTGGTCCCTAGCCCAGGGGCAAGGCCAGGTACCGCTCAGGAGGGGCAGAGGAGATAAAATCTCCACACTTACTCCCCTAGAAAGACAGTCAGGCTCATAAAGAACCAGAACACAGAGAAATGGACCTGAAACAATTCCAGGATGCAGGCGTGAGAGAATCGTGCACATCCCCGTCCTTTTAGTCACAGCCACCGCTGCTAGCGAGGAGAAACAAAGGCCTCTGGGTCTGGAGGGAGAGGGAATTACGCCTTGCCTTGCTTGGATTTCCTATTGCCTACCCGGACATTCAGTTAACCATGGTGCTGGGATTGAACCCAGGGCCCTGTGTGTGCTAGGCAAGTGCTCCGCTGAGAACCGCACCCAGCTCTTCAATTATCTCGTGGCTGTTGCTGTTTTGCTTTTGCTGATAGGGATGGAACCGAGAGCCTGCCATACGAAAGTGGGAGAGGCACTGGGCTGTGCCACCAACGCCGGCCGAGCACCGGGACTCCACGTGTGGCCGGGGTGGGGGGTGGCAGGAAGCTTGGTCACGAGCCCGTGTGACGAAGGCAGCAGAGGATGGCGGTGGGGGCCGGGGGCCAGGGGCCAGGGTGGGGGGCGGTGGTGATGTGCACTGTAAGGAAGCAGGCTTTAAGCCTAACAATCTTTCCAAACCAGGTGCAGTGACACATGCCTGCTGTTCCAGCTGCAGAGGAGTCGAGGACTAAATGCGGGGCCTTTGTGCAGGGTCACACCCTAGCTTTTTAAATTTTTCTTTTTGCGGCACTGGGGATTGTACTCACAACCTTGTGCCTGCCAGGGCAGGCGCTTAAGCCACTGAGCCAAACTCCCAGCCCTGATTTTTTGAGGCAGGGTCGCACTATGTAGCTCAGGCCAGCCTTGCGCTTGCGTTGTAGCCCAAGGCGGCCTAGAACTCACAACGCTCCGCCTACCTCAGCCTCCCAAGCACTGAGATTAAAGGCGTGCGCCACCACGCCCGGCTCTAATTTTTTGAGACAGGGTTTCACTAAGTTGCCCAGCCTGAACTCCAACTTGTGCTCCTCCTGCCTCAGCCTCTCACAGTGCTTCAATTACAGGTGTGCACAATCATGCCTGGCTACTTTTCTCTACTCAAGTAAGAAAAAGAAAAACCCCTCTGGAGTCCTAGAAATGGGGAAAACATCGAGAGCCTCTTTGGATAAAGAGCCACAGGGCAGCCGGGCTTGGTGGCCCACGCTTATAATCCTAGCTCTGAGGCAGGAGGGTTTGCCTCAAGTTCGAGGCCAGCCTGGGCTATGCAGTGAGCTAACAGTGGGCTCAAGACAGGTCCGAATTGCATAGTGAGACTCTGTCTCAAAAAAAAAAAAAAGTCCTAAGAGACTAAACCAACACAGGAGCTGGAGGTGAAGGGACAAGAGTGTACCTCACTGGGGCGCATGCCCGAAGCTACAGTGAGCATTTCGGGGCTGGGTGTCTGACGGACTGATGAACCAGACAAGAGGCTGGGCAGGGTCGGGGGGGCAGCGGACATGCAGCTTTGCCATCTGTGATTCGGAGGCAACTCTGGCCCTCCCATCTCTACTGTTCCACGGCGGCCCAGGATCTCTACCTTGTAATGTTCTGCCTCATCCTCTGGAGGTTTCAGGAGCTCCTCCAGCGTGCGCACCTCCTCACTGGTGATATCAGCACAGTAGGGCTCCACAGAGGCCCAGAACCTGCAGGGAGGAGCAGAACCAGAGTGGGCACCGCTGTGCCCCTCCAGCCACGACCCAGCCCCCACCGCCAATACCAGAATCCTGACACCCCACTCTGGCCCTGCTCTGCTCTCTGGCCCAGAACCTGTTGGGGGCATCGTTCTTGGGGATCCGTGGCACGTCGATTGGGTCATCAGTGAATTCATACTCCTGGATCTTGGGCTGAAGGTTTTTGGATTTGGGTCGCCCAGGGCCAGGGCCTGGCCCGTGTCCTGCCTTCCCTTCCAGTTTCTGTTTCTTGGGCTTCCCGTGTTTGGGAGGAGCTCCCAGCTCGTGGTCTCGACCCAGCTTCAGGAGTCGCCGGTCACCTTTCTTATCCTGCCAGTCAGTGAGAATCTGAAATGTACAGAGACCGTCACTGCAAAGGAGGAGAACACGGGACACCCTTTCCCCTGACAAATAAAGGAGGAGAAGCCAAGGTCTTCCCCACCTCCTTTCTGCTGAAGAAACCCTACCCATTCTTCAAAACTCAACCATTTTTTTATTTTTTTTTTTCCTGTATAGTTTCAGGCTGGGCTTAAACTCATTATGTAGCCCAGGTTGGCCTTGAACTCAAGTGGTCCTCCTGCTTCAGCTTCCTGAATGCTGGGATTACGGGTGTGTACCACCAGGCCCAGACAAAACTCAACCTTTTTTTTTTTTTTTCTGTGGCCCTGTCTCACCCCACAGAGCTTTATTCATTCACTTTCTGCCTGTACTCTGACTCACCTCTGCTCACCCAGGCTAGTCACAAACTGTTTAGCATAAAAGTCAAGTAAGGATGACACCCACGCCTGTTAGCCCTGCTAAATTTGCTGGTGGGGACTTTTCAGTGAAGGCAAGCAAGATTTCCAGCAAACTTTCACTTCAAACATTACCCCACCTGGGATGCCTTCTCCCCATCAGTTACCTGGCTTCTTAGATGCTAAAATACAACTGATTGTGCCATAGCTTCCTTGAAAGAGTCCATGGATTTCCAGGGACTACATGTGAATTTTATTTGTCCGCTGAGATTCAACTGAACCAGCACTTCCTTCCTGTTCCCTGAGTTCCTAGCACTTCGTGCACCCACCGCAGACCCAGCTGCATTGCTGGACACTTGCAAAGCAACAGCACACCTGCGCACCACTCAAATGGACTACAAGCTACTGGACAGCAGGATGTGCATCCTCACCACCCTCCTCCTCAGGATCCAGCAGAGTGGCTGGCACACAGGGCTCAGGGGACATTTTTTTTTTTTTTTTTTTTTGCGGCACTGGGGATTGAACTCACAACCTCGCGCCTGCCAGGGCAGGCACTTAAGGCACTGGGCCAAACTCCCGGCCCTGGTTTTTTGAGGCAGGGTCGCACTATGTAGCTCAGGCCGGCCTTACGCTTGAGTTGTAGCCCAAGCCGGCCTCGAACTTACAACGCTCTGCCTACCTCAGCCTCCCAAGTGCTGGGATTAAAGGCGTGCGCCACCAAGCCCGGCTTCAGGGGACATTTATGCAGTGAATGAAAATAAAGTGGGCTGGGGATATAGCTCAGCAACAGTGCCTGCCTGGCAAGCATGAAAGAAAAAAATCAAAAGTAGTACCAGTATGTAATATCTGAAATGCTTTCTTAAGAGTCAGACATTAAGCTGGGTGTGGTGGCGCATGCCTTTAATCCCAGCACTCCGGAGGCTGAGGTAGGAGGAGCGCTGTGAGTTCGAGGCCGCCTTGGGCTACAACGTGAGCGCAAGGCCGGCCTGAGCTACACAGTGCAACCCTGCCTCAAAAAACCAGGGCCAGGGGTTTGGCTCAGTGACTTAAGCGCCTGACAGGTGTGAGGTTGTGAGTTCAATCCCTGGTGCCGCAAAAAAAAAAAAAAAAAAAAAAAAAAGTCAGACATTAGGCTGAGCCTTTACATTCTTCTACAGTACTAAAGCCTGAACCCAAGGAGTACTGAGATACATCCTTATTCATTCATTTTAGACAGTCTCCCAGGTAGGCCAGGCCAGGCTCGAACTTGCTATGTAGCCTAGGATGGCCTCAAATTTGCTTCAGCCTCTGGAGTAGCTGGGATTACAGCATGTGCCACCAAAGCCCAGACAAAATTTTTCTTTTAATTCTCACAAAAGCTATAAAGATAGGTTCAGCCCAATTTGGAGGTGGGAAAATGGAAGCCCAGAAACATAAGGTAACTTTCTCAAAGTCACATAGTTGGTAACAGCAATACTAGTAAGTATCTAATGCCAGGGTTCAAATTCAAGTCTCCCCATCCCCTTTGGCTGGCAAGTACCTGATGGACCAAAGTGTCCTGAGATTTTTCTACTGAGTAGCACAAGACCCAGAACATAATGGTGGGTAGGATGAGAGTCACACAAATTCATGGCCTTTTTTTGTTTTTTGTTTTTTTTTTGGGAGACAGGTCTCCCTATCAAGTTCACACTGGCCTCAAACTCATGGTGATTTTCCTGCCTCAGCTTCCCAAGGGCTGAGGTCACAGGCATGCACCACCATATATGGGTCATGTGCATTTTGAACAAGCCCAATTTCAGTCTCCTTCTCTTGCAGTCAGTCTCTTGGCCTGAGCTAACTTTATGACCCATCCCATAACTTGACACAGTCCATCGCTGGTGATGTCCCCTGCTTGGGCTATCACCTGGGTTTCAGCTTCCAATACACGTAGGCGCCGGCTGGCAGAGGACAGCAGGGTCTCAAGCTCCAGCTGTAGTGTATCCAGCTCCTCAATGCCGATGCCATCATCCTCAGAGCGGGCCAGCACTGCCGTGTAGCGGGGACAAACCTTCAGGTGGTCCACAGACTTGAAGTCATGGAACTGCAACGGGCAGTCCTTCAGCTCACTCATGGCCCAGGAGGTGGGACCCTGCAGAGCTGGAGAAAAGGCCATCGGTGGAGACCAAGCGGTGTGAGAAAGTCTCAGGGCTTCTTCCGGGGAGACAGCCTCCATCAGAGACCCGGGCTTTGGCACCCTTACTGGCAAGGCCGATAGCACAGTTCTGAATCACAAAACACCCAATGCACACCAAGCCAGGTGCAAAGCTTATCTCACCATTTCCCCACCCAGGCCCACGACGAGGACCACCACAGGTAGTCTCCTTTTCACAAAAACGGAACCCGAGAACCTGAACCCAGGTAGTCTTGTGTCTCCAGCCATAATCACCAAGATAACGCCACTGTGCTCATCTTCCTCTCTTCTCCAGGGCTCTCCAAAGCCTCTGGGTGTTAAAACATATTCTGACTGTTTTCTGTGCTCCCAGATCTCCCCGTACACCCTACTCCACCCTTCCCCCTCGCCATGCCTCAAAGAGCAGTTGGAACATGAGCTGGTCAGCCAGGCAGAACTGGGTTCATGCCCCTTTTCGTGGTAGGTCTCACAGAACTTAATTAACCTTAATTAAACTTTGTATGCAAAATGGGGTCAAAAGACGTCTGTTTCCCCGCAGAAAGTCCGCATCTGTAAAATGGGGATAACACCAGTACCTACCTCCCCGGGACGTTCTGAGGTCTAAGAGATGCTGCTCGTCCAGAGCCCAGTCAGTGCCTGGCACCGTAGGGGCACTGTTTAATGGCTGGCCCAAACAGTGGGTCGCCCTAATGTCCCGTCCCAGGGTCCTAGTCCCCTAGGGATCCGCTAACGCAGCTCCCACCCCTCTACCTCCTCTCCGCGGCCTCCTACCGCCCCCGGGGCCGCGGGAGGTGGGGAGTTCGGGTCAATCGGAGAAACCGCCCCGGAACTGGCTAT
Source organism: Dasyprocta punctata (assembly GCA_004363535.1). Lineage (NCBI taxonomy): Eukaryota > Metazoa > Chordata > Mammalia > Rodentia > Dasyproctidae > Dasyprocta > Dasyprocta punctata. Next base: position 11,726 of record RJWM01033224.1, read on the forward strand.
GGGCGGCCCCTGCCGCGCACGCGGGGCGGGGAGACGTCGGGCGTGCCCACTGCGGCTCGCGGGTAAGGCGGGGTGCGGGCCGCGAGCTAGCGCACTGCCTGGGGGGCCGCCAGGCCGCGGGTGAGCCCCAGGGAACAGCTCGGGCTGGGGGCGGGGCTCAGCGGCGGAATCTCCGCAGAGCAGGTACCCCGCCAAGCCAGGGGCAGCAGGGCGGAGGGGCGGGGACAGGATGGGGGCGCAGAACCGGAAGGAACGTAAGGCTCCCCCGCCTCGGTTTGTCCTAATTTGGTGCCCAGCTCAAAGTCGGGCTGCACTATTGCGTGACTAGGGGGAGGCTACAGCAAAGAGGATAAAAATCCGAAGACCAAAACGGAAGAGGCATGGGTATCAGAGGCGTTTGAGTAGTGGTCTGCAACTTTATGACTTTGAAAATACCAAGCTAGTCCTAGGGTGAACATTTCCTGACTATTCCACTGTTGATAAGATCGAATGTCCCCTCTCGGAACATGTATGGTACAGTCCGGAAGCCCGGGCGGCGACTGCGGCTGCGCGTTCCAAACGGACAGGCGTCGCGCGCCGGCCACTTCCGCACTTCCGCTTTCCTGCCCAGCAAGCGCCCGCGATGGTGAGAGCCGGGCCCCTGTCGGGGACCCTATCTGTTCTGCCTCAGAGCTGTGGGCTTGGGGGCGATACGGCCTTGCCGCGGAGGCCTGGGGCCGAGGGATGCCAGGGGACGTGCAGGCACGATGAGGGTGGGAGGGTGGGGACGGGGTCCGAAGAGAGGAAGGGGCGGGTGGGGCGCTCCTGGCAAACGCCAGGCTTGGCGGCTCCACAGTCGGACACCGAGGCAGGTAGGCAGAGGTACTGAGGCCGCAGGACCCGAGAGCGGGTCGCTCAGGCCTGCGGTCGTGCCTCGCAGGCACGTAGTGGGCCTCTTAGGGCCGCGGAGGTATGTAGTATTTCCTCGTCCAGGGCAGGGCTCCGCTGACCACACCCCTACGTCCTCGCTGTCTTCTGAGCCCCAGTTTTCCAGGCGGGTAGCCTCTTTTCCATAGCCTTTCGGCGGTACTCCCAGCCTTGCCTCTGCCCGAATAAAGAGTCTTCCTGCCTCCAGTCAGGCCTCCTTCTGGTCAGAGCCAAACCGTGTTGACCTCACTGTGTGTAAACTCTTGATACTGCTGATCCCTCTCTTCCTGGGAGTCGTCCAGCTCGATATATTTGGCCGTTCCTGGGAGCTGTGGCTTGGCTCCCCCTTCCCCTCCTAGCGCCTTTCCTGGTGATACTTATCTAGCCAGGTTTGGATGACCTTCTGTGGTGACTCCGCCATCTGCTTTCCTGGTTGTCTTTCAAGGTACACCTGGCTGTCTTGAAGACATCTTGAAATTAGACGTGTAGTCCTTCTTTGTTACCCATCCTGCCTGTGTTTTTATACTTCGTCTGGAAACGGGCTTTTTATCTGATCCAGTACGTGTTTGTTTGTTTGTTTGTTTTATACTGAGGATTGCACTGTGAGCCTTCATTTACTGAATTACATCTCCAACCCCGTTCCACACCTTTTTTTTTTTTTTTTTTTCTGTCTCTTTGATTGTTTTGGGACAGGGTCTTGTTACTTAGTTCAGGCTGGCCTTGAACTGTGCGATCCTCCTTCAGCCTCCTTCAGCTTGTACTGTAAGAGTACAAGCTTATTGAGATATTTCATGAAACTGTGTTTTATTCGTGAAAGGACCAGCATCATGGGGCTGGCCGTCTAAAATTCATCATTAGGTTTACAGTCTATGAATGTGGATAAAATAGTCATGTAAGCACTGTTGTAATCAAGATACAGAATATTTTGTCACCCTCCTAAGTTTTCCATCACCTCTGACCTCCCCCAGACAACCACTGATGTCTTTCCCTCATCCTTTTGCCTTTCTCAGACTCCTATGTAAATAGAATTTTTCAGCATGGAAGTTTTTCAGAGAAATTGTAGCTATTATGCTGAAGATTGAACTCAGGACTTTGCATGTGCTAGATGAGCATCCTACCCTGACCACTAGTGTGTGTGCTTTTAAATGTTACTTCTTGCCTTAACACATTTGAGATCCTTACATGTAGTGTCAGCAGGTGTTCCTTTTATTGTTGAATGTCATTGTATCGTATGAGTGGGCCACAGTACTGGATGTTGTTTTTTTATTCTATTATGCTCTGCACCTAATGTCACTTCAATCCCGGTGTACTTTCTGCTTATCTGCTCCACCAACCTGGTCTAGGCTCTGATGATTGCTTCTTGATATGTCTCACTTCCCTCTCCAGTCCCTTCTTTCTCCGCGGAGCTGCCATGCAGCCGCAGTCATGTAACTTCCTCCCCAGAAAGCCCCAGTAGTTCCCGCTACGCTAAAGGAAGAGCTAACTCAGTAGCCTGTGTCCCAGCAGCCACTGCAGCCTCAGCTGTGCAGACTAAAGTGCTTCTTCTCCTGTACAGAAACTTTGTACTCATTACTGTTTCTGGAACTCTCAATGCCTTTTGTGTTGTATCCTTGCTTTGTTCGCTTGTTTTTTGAGACAGGGTCTTGCTATAAGGTTCAGGCTGGCCTTGAACTTACTATGTATCCCAGGCTGAACTGGAATTTGAGGCAATCAATCGTCCTGCCTCAACCTCCCAAATTCTGAGATGACAGGTGTGCACCACTGCACCTGTTTTTTTTTTGTCCCCCACCTTCCCTTTTTTTTTTTTTTTTTTTTTTTTTTTTTTGCGGCACCGGGAATTGAACTCAACCTCGGGGCTGTCAGACAGGCGCTTAAGTCACTGAGTCAAACTCCCAG
>RJWM01033225.1:0-20775 GCA_004363535.1 Dasyprocta punctata
AGTAGAAAGCATTTCCTAGCAACAATAATTTTAAACTGCATCTGACTGCAGTCACCTGTTCCTCACCCTAGTAGTGTATCCAGAGATAGTTTGGCCTATTTGAGTGACACCAGAAATATGAAAGAAATTGAAAGATCCATTAGGTTAGATGAAACCACTAGGTAAGCTCCTTTATCCCTGCTTTCCATTTTCTGAATAAAATCTATAAGAAGTTGCAATAAAATTTGACTTCATTTGGAATCATCACGTAAAATAATCAGCCTCTCATATTAATATCAAATAAATTAGCTAAAAAAGCAAATGCCAATTAATAATTTCTAAAAATTAGACTATATGAAAGTTTACCAAATTTCCTGTTAAGGAAAAGGAGAGAAACTGAGTAATATTAATGAAAAGGAAAAAAGAAAACAGTCACCTATGTTAAATGTATAGAATATGTCTATTTTTCTTCCCAGGGTTTAACTCTTTAAGATGCTTTGAACTTTTCTCTTCCACCCTTCTCGAGGACTTTGCTATAATCTATACCTCCTTAAACTCTAAAATCTTTTACCTTTTCCTCTTGTCTTTTCACTATCTTTTCAAATGATAACAACCTCATTTAAGCATATATTTTCTTCAATTACCTTTCCTTCACCTACTTAATGGCAACCCACAGTCACTGATTCATCACTTTGGGCAACTCTCTAACCCATCGCAAAGTAACTGTTGGCCCCACTTACCCAAATAGGTATCATTCTCTTAGGGTTATCAGGATCCTCTTAACTGTCAAGCTCAATAACCATTTTCAGAACTGATCTGACTTGATTCTTTTAACAAGATATGTCACATTAAACATTCACATTCTGCTTCTTACATCAATGATGCCTTGAAGCCCTTTTCTTAACTCTTTCTAACTTCTTTTTCTAAGTTCCCTCAAGGACCTTGCTTCTTTCATATGTTTCACAGATGTAGATGTCATGCAAGACCAAATTTATCTGGCTACAAATTGTACATAGTTCCTCTTATCAAGAAAAGGTGTCTATTGCTTCATCCCTTGAACACACTTCAGGACTTGTTGTGACCAAAAAATTATGGCAAACTCTGTGATGTATAAGTTCTAAAGTCCAGGCTTCAAGAAGTCTTATGGCTTCTGATTTCTTTTTTTGGAATACTGTCCTGGGAATACTGTTTGATGAAAAAGCCTGTGATGCACTCTGATATGGAAAGCAAAGGAAGTCTAGCCATCTCAGCTGTCCGCTCTGAAAGGAGCCCTTAGCCAAGAAGCTGCTCCTGGGAACAAATGATAATTGATACATTAGGGATCCCACAGGGTTTTTACTATATCTGATTTCTTATTCCATCATGTAGTTACATCTGGTGACAAGGATAATATCCACAATATCCACCAAAGTATTATAATAGTTCTGAAGTCAATGCAATTTTCCCTTGAGCGCTAAATGCATATTTTCAATTTTTACTTCATATTTTTATTAATATTATCCATTACTGAATACCACTTGATACTTATTTTCATATAACCCAGAAGGATCTCAAATTTACCACATCAAAAATAGTTAATTATCTTTGAGTTTCATACTTCTAACCATCCCATTCCTAGATGTCCTGTTTTATTATTATTGATATCTCTTCTCTATCTCTTAAGGTCTAAAGCTATTAATCTGCCAATACTCTTTCCTCTGTCTCTCTCATCCCCCTTAACAACTAGTCACTATGTCTCCTTTGCCTTTTCTCCTAAATGGCCCAAGTATCTGCCCTGGTATCCGCCATCACCACTACAGTTCAGACAACCGTGTTTTACTATATATCACTGTAGTAAACTATTGCATACAGTACTATGCTGTCACAGAAATGTTGCCCTCTTCACATCTGTGCCCCATGAAATGATTAGACTGCTATTTTCTTAAACTGAAACTTTAGTTTTGCACCTTCCTTGATTACAGTCCTTAAATGATTATCAAGTTCATTTTAAATCAATACCCCTCCTCTCTCATCTCTATATTTCTCTATGTCTGTCTCTCTCTTCCTCTGCCTCTGTTTCTCTGTGTCTCAGTCTGTGTCTCTGTCTCTGAATCTGTCTCTCTCTCTCCCATCCTCCCTCCCACCTTCACCCCCTTCTTGTCTTCCCCTGCTCCTAAGATTCCTTCCAAGTTCTAACAAACTCTTAGTCAAGCACTCTTTAATACAAACATTGAGTTAGCTGCTCCTAAATTCCTGATGATCTCTGACAGATGTAATATGTTGTCACATATCACCACATTGATTGCTAGACTGAAAAGAACTACATCTGCTATGCTTTAATTTTGGCTCTGAACTTTTTGACAACTGGTTTCCTTGTCCTGGAAAACATTTTGTTCTCCTTTTCTATCTGATTCTTACTCAACTTCAACTGTTGCTTCCCCTAGAAAAATCTCCTTGTTAATTGAATAACTCCACTTTCACAGGCCCAGATAAAATTGGGTCATCATTCTACGTACATCTGTACAACCCAGTATACACTCCATCACAGCACTCTCTATGCATCTGTACAACCCAGTACACACTCCATCATATGCACTTTCTATTTTGCACAAAGCTTGCTTTTTTGTTAGCTTGCCAATAAGGTCCTGGTCTGCGTCTTTCACTTCTGAAACCTAAAAGCCTGACATAATGATGTTAAATGTTTCTTTTCTTATTTATTTGAGTGAGGAATTATGAGAAACAGGTTGTGGGGAGGAAAAAAAAATTCTCAAGGATTCTCAGTAGGTTTGACTAATAAGACCTGATGGCTATAGTTGAACATCAACCACCCCATAAATAATGTCTTAAGGAAATTTTATTTCCACTTTACTATATATTATCTGTGATGGTTTTCACACCCCAGTGACAGAGTAGTGGAAGCAGTGAGATATTATCTGAGAAAAACTAAAATATTTATTATGTGACTTTTTGCACAAAAAAGTTTATAAACTCATGACCTTGATAACTGAATTGCATCACAAATCCAAAATGCATTTTTAAATAACAAAGCATTTCATGAATCTAAGGATACTTGTGATCCTACAAATATTGCGTCTAAGGTTTTCCAGGAGGTAAAAAGGTAAAAACAGCACAACCTTACACAAAGAAACTTGCAATCTAGGGCAAGTTCTTGTAATGTTTGGAAGCATTTTCATCCAAAGGTAATAATTAAAGCATCATTAAAAGGATAGCTGTTTCCTGCAGATTGAGTGGGATTCACAGAGCATTAGTCAGCCTGACATCCCTGACTGGAAATCAGTGTTTTCCTTTAAAGTCCCATTCCAGGTGCAGCGTGCTCCACATTAATCAGCCCCACGTGGACATGAGTAGTGAAGGGAGTGGGCTGAATGAATGGCAGCTTTCACAGTCTCCTCTCAGGTGCAGTGCGTCCAAACACCAGGTGTTTACCGGTGGGATATTTAGAAGCATCTGAAGGATATATTGAATTTTTCAATCATTTCCCTGACGTTCTTCCCTCTCCAAAATTATCCTTGGTACTTTTCTGTTCTCTGTAGACAAAATTATAGACATCGTTGATTCTTTCATTCCCTATTGATACTGCCACTGTCCTTTGTATCCTGTAAATTCCGCTTCCATGGTGACTTAATTTTACCTTTCCTCACATCTCATGTAAGATGTCTCTTTATCGCTTCCCTAACTGACCTGCTTACATTCTATCTCTAATCTATGAACATTTCTTAAGCATTTCTTTCTGGTTGATCTTTCTGGTTTATTTAATAATCGTATCATATTCTTGCTTACAGACCTTTCTACTGCAAGACAAAATAAAATAACTAAAATAATCTGCTTGGCCTTCCCCAATCTACACTGGCATCATTTCAAACACTCTGCATTTCTTCTTGTTTCTCCTTTACCTGCAATGTTCTTTTCCCTATCTTTCTGTCTTCAAATCTTTCATCTAACGTAGGGTTCAATTCTACTGGTGTTTCAAGAAACCTGCGGAGATACTACTCTCTCTATGATACAGTATTACACTGAACACTTTCACTTGGATACTTCATAGGCATCTAAAACTTAACAAGGTCAAAGTAGAATCATTACTTTCCCACGCACTCTTCCCCAAATCTGCCCCTCTGCAAATGTCTCCCTATTCATAATCTCTCAGGTCAAAAACTTCAGAGTCATCCTTCATTTCTCATTATCTCTCACCCATTCCAAAGTTCTCCTTCTACAGAGGATCTTTCTCTCCCTCCTCTACCGTCATCACACCAGTCATCAGCTTAATCTTAGATTTTTGCAAGAATTTCCCTGCTGGATTCCTTGCTTCCATTCGGTGTCCCGCTTCACTTACTTCTCCATATAGGAGCCAGGCTGACCTTTTAAGAAACATAAATAAGACCATATAATCCCCTGATAACCACTCCCTGATGGATTTCCCACACTTTTGAAGTACGACAAACTTCCCTTATAATCTACAAATACCCAAACAATATTCTATTGCAGTGAGTATATTTTGTATGTCTTAACTCAAAAGTCTCTTTCTTTCCAGACTACTCTGCTCTATTTATTATATCACTCTTGTTTCTTTCAGCAGTCGTCACTTATCTAAAAATTCTTATTCCTTTATTCTTTTGCTATTGTCTCTATCTTTATACTATACACTCCCTCTTGCCTTTTTCACTGCTTTATCGCTGGCTCCATGAGTAATATGTGGCACATATAACAAGGTGAATAGCTGCTTGTTGTTTAGTATATGAATTTTGTTATGACGCTTTTAGATTGTTACTTTTATTTTTAATTTATATGTAGGTCACAAATCTGACAAAATGAGATAGTTCATCCATGGTTTATTTTTCAATGCATATATATCTATATCTGTAATTATATATATCTCAACATCTATATCTATATATATAATGGTAGATACAAATTACATAAAGCATTATTCTTTTTTTAATTCAAAAGTAAAATTGTAAAGGCACAAGTTACAACATCACAAAAAAGTTTAAAGTAGCATTACTCTATAAATCTACCAAAATACATTCATTATCTGTATCCTAAAAACTATAAAAACTGATCAAAAGTACTCAAGTACAACCTAAATAAGTGGAGAGAGACTATGTATGCGAATTGGACAAATATCAAAACATTTATTCTCCCTAAACTTATCTATAGATTCACCTCAATATCTACAAAAATCTCAGCAGAATTCTTCTTTTTAAACTATCTTAACTATTTTTATATACATATACATAAACATATACATAGGTTTTCTTTCCATTTGTCACACAAGTGAAACAATGCAATCTTTTTACATGTGTGACTTATTTATTTCACTGAGAATTATGTTCTCAAGGTGCATCCGTAAGTATAAGTGTCCAGCATTATTCTCATAAGCCACCATTTTATTTAATCTTCTAAATTGTGGTTACAGAAACTTCTTTTAAATAAAATGATTGTATCTTAAGAAAACTAATTTTTCTAAGTCTTATTAATTACTATTAACAGTTCTCAGAAAAATTCTCTTGAATTTTACTACTAGAGTAGAAGAGCAGGCAATAAAGACATGAAGGCAAATGCTTTCCAGTCTACTGCTAGGATCTGCCTATTTTCCTGACCAAATAATAAAGATGGGCTCTCAGAGGTCCACTACAACTCTTTAAGTGCTTTCTTTAAACTCTGTACAAATCATTTCTTCATATGTGAGTGCAGTTATTACAGATTTACTCCATGGAACTAACCATAGTTTTTCAACACCATCTCTCATATCTTCTAGGCAAATGGCAGGTCTTACTTGCGGGCTAAAAATTGATATCTTTACTGTGAAAGACTCTGGTTTTTGAAAACAAATGCTCTCTTACTGAATGCTAAGTTTCCTCAGTTAACTATAATTTCAGGGAAATTTAATGACTTTGAAGAGATGAAAGTAAGCAGCAGCACTAGAGAAACATAAGATATCAAGGGTGTCTATAAAACATCCCAATTGTTGGTTGAGAACAAAAGTCATTCACCATGGTGTTTAGTACATTTCAGACACAAAGCTTCTATTAATCACATCCCATAACCAGAGAGCATGAAAACTTGCCAAGGTTGGACCATTGTCCACATTAAGTGAAATTAAAATTTAAGACTCATAAAATGGAAGAATAATTCAATTCCATAATCTAATACACTGACCAATTTAATATGACCATTGGATTTAACAGTAATTAAATACAGATGACTTTAAGTGTTACATAAACACATCCTTGACTTTTTCTAAACACTTTGTTGTAACCACAGTTGTAAAACATTGCTTTTTACCGGTCTAGTTATGATTATAGATTTTGGCCAAACCGAACATATAGCTATCTGATTCCTGAATTCTTCTCTTTAAGTTTTCTGTGATTCAGTTGCCTCCTACATCTTTTTGTACAACTTATTGTGATTCCCTGTCATGTCCAAGCCTGTCACATGTGGGAGTTTAATAAATGCTACCTAATTGTGATGATGCTCCTCTTATTTTCATCCACCTCTACTTACTTCCATCTTTTACTTCTACTTAAAGTCAACGTTCAACACTTTCTGAGCACCTAATCTACAGAGGAACCAAGAGATTACAGTCTCATTTGCTCTATTGTATTATAAAGACAATGATTTTCTTTACCCTGCCAAAGATAGTTTCCTATGGGAGAATGATTTTTTTAATGAAGTTCATGCATGGCCTATTTAACTATAGTGCTGTTTTCTCCAATTAGGAGTTTAATCCCTTAGGAATGGGATTGTGTCTTTGCATGTTGGGTACAGTGCCAGATGCAGTTTTTCAGCCCTTAAAAAATAAAATAGTACTTTAATTTCTCATAACATTGATATATCCGTGTTGCTGAGCCTAGAGTTTTGTTTAGCAGATACTAAACACAAAATGAATTTTAGAAATTATAATATATAACCTACTGTATCACTTTATAAGTGAAAATAAACATATTTGATTTTCACCATAAAGCTATCTTTTCAGTTGGAAATTATGTGCCACTGGATCATGTTTTAGGTAAAATGAAGTTACAAAACATTCTTGCTTATCATTTCTGTTTTTTAAAGTTGTCTTCAAAAACTAAACAAGAATTCAGTAAAATTAAATGTTGCTCCACACAGGACATTTTAGCATCATAGAATTTATACATTAATGGACTTTAATTTGAATAATCTTATTTTATAAGATAAAGATAAAACTAATACTTTTCATTATGTCCTTTGTCTAAATTAAAGTCACTACAGAAATATACATTGTGCTATTCATTGCAAAATTGCTAATAATCTCATAATGTGGCTAAAAAGAGATACCAGAATAAAATCCAAAGCTGTTGGAATTTAAGTATTTCATCAGAATTCAAAGACAGATCAGAATATCTGTAGCCTCATTTCTGGTTAGACTTATGCATGATAATTATCTTTTTATATGTGGATGTAATGACATCAGTAGTAATGCAGAAATCTGAGGGAAGTTTACAATTTCAAAGTACAAAATATCACACTCATTTAAGTTTTAATTTGTTAGATATATTGCATATTATCTGTCATCTAATAGACCTAACCAATGAAGATATATTTGTTGAGCTTCTGTTATCACCTAGAACTCTACTAAGACTTTCATACACAATCAGATTCAATCCAAATATTTCATAGATGTGGATTAACTATTTTTAAAATGAGAAAACGAAGTCCTAAGAAATGGTTTAGAGCATAAATTTGAATCCTGTCTTTGTCACTTATTAATTACTGCACTGCTCTGTCTTAGTTGCCTCCTATGTAAAATAGGAAAAATAATAGTACTTTCTTTGCAGCAGTATGTTAAGTATTACACGAGTTCATTTGGAATAGAGTGTGGCATATGGTGTTAATAAGAAATGTTGATAGAAGTGGATTAACACTGAAATTAATGAAGCTTGCACATCTGGGATTTCTCATTTTCACTTGCAAGGCTTCAGAATAAATTTAATAATTTTTTAAATTGATACTTTTATTTTACTTAAAGAGTCTCCTCCTACACACAGACATTGTTACAGTTGGATTTCCCCTTGCATGTTATTGTTATTGTTGTCATTGTATTAGAAAGATTAAATATTTGCCCTAGGGCATACAACTAGTATTGACATAGCTGGGATGTGTCCTAAAGTGTACATTCTAGACAGCTTGAATTCTTAGCCAAAATATTTTTCTGCCAATTTTTACCCCTTTCCCTTTTTCTCATAAATAGTATTAACCTAAGACAAGTACCACACATTCCCATTGTATGGAGAGCATGGTATTTTCCGAAACACATTTTCCTTTTGTTTCAAAAGAAACAATAAATGCTCCATGTTCAGCAGCAAGTTTGCAGTAGTGGCTATCCACTATCACCAATGATATATTTACATGATTGCATGCAAGGGGGATAACAGGAAATAAGAGAATCACTTGAAAAGAGTTAGCAATGATGCTCCTTGGTTTAACTTTTTGTTTGTTTTGTTTGCTTGCTTGTTTTCCAACCAGAATCTCAATAAAGTCTGGCATCTATTTGACAGAGACGAAGACAAAGGCAAGTTGAGATTAAAAGCGGCGACGTTAAAAAGGCACACTCACATTTATGGATTCATTCTTTAAATTGCCCAAGCATTGACTCAACAAAAATGTACAGAGCTACTATGTACTAATCCATGTACTATAGGGGACCTACTGAGGTTATAAGTTGCTTTCTTTTACTCAATCAGCAAATACTTATGTAACACCTACTCATTTATTACCTAGCAAAGAATAAGAAACATAATGCCCTACTTTCCTTGAACTTATAATTAGTGAGAACTTTATGAAAGTCTTTATATTTATAAAAAGAGAGTGTTCCAGCCTGAGTATGTAAACCTTTGTGAATAATTTCCTCGCTTTTCAACACATATAAACTATGTATTTGTGCTGATAATTCTTATTCTTGAAATAGTTTGCTTATTACTTCCAAGGCTATACACTTTCATCTAACTCTATTTTATTCAAATAAATTAATTACTTTTTATGTTGGGTGACACTTTGCACTAATAGTTAATTCCAATTGTATTCAAAAAATAAAAAAAAAACTTTATCTAGAAGTTATAGTTTTACCTTAGGTTCCAAAGAAAGGGAATCAGTGTATTAAAAATAGTAAACTTACATATATTAACCATTGTTAATTTCCTATTGCCCTGTTTTGAAATTGTGCATCACTGTTTCTATTGTTCTTTTTTCTCTTTAAAAAAAAAGAGTAAATAATTAAATTTTATGAAGTTAATGTTCATTGGGTGTGGCAGCTCAATGCCATAATTCCAACACTCAGGAGACTGAGGCTGGAGAATTGCTATGACTTCCAGAACACCCTAGGCTACAAATTGAGTTCAAAGCCAGCCTACACTATATAATGGGACTCTATCTAATAATAATAGTAATAATAAATTGTAATAATCTTAATAATGTTGTTTATGCCAATGTTGTGTTTGGATGTCTTCTAGAATTCCTAAGAAAATATGCCCTAAAGACTATAGAACATAGATGTATGCTGAACTTTACCCTTCGACACATCACGAGGTTTCATTTTAGAAGGTCAATATGCTAAAAACAAACAGATTCTTTGTTAGGTACTAGTATACATATACATCTCTAAGAGGTAAACTCATAGCCCTACTTCAATTTTCATTTTCAGAACTAAATTTTTTTAAAATGAGCTATATTTGGGGAATTATTTATGGTTCTCAACAGATATCCTGCACATACCAAACAACATGCAAACATTTCTAAATTATGCAACCAGCTAGTCAAGAATTTTCTATGTTAAATTGTTAACCAGCTTTATATATTTTGAAACTTGTTTCTGAAAATTAAACTTATGAGCTTCTCAAGTTATGTGCCATGCGCTGACGCATTTACATAAAAGATTTTAAATTGGCTTAGATTTTTTTGAGTGGCAATTTAAGTTTTAACCTGGAGTGCAGTTTCACCCATGCCAATACACGGGATATTTCCGCTAAGGATAAAAGATTCCAGTCATTGTGCCTAATAGATTACACTTTTCCCAACAAATAACTACTTATATTACTGGATATTTTGGGGGAAAATCTCTTTCAGGAACTCCAGAGAACTATGAATATTTATATATTCAAATATCTGGCAGTTCTCAATCAGTCTTAGGAACAGTCAAATCTTTCTTTGAGGAATACACAAAATTTATATGAAATGTAATTTCGCATTTTGCAGAATTCATAAATTGCAATTGTAGATTCCAATTTAAAAGAGAAGATATTCTGCTTGCCAAAAACTTTTACCCTAACTACAAAACTTAATTTTTCTTTCTGATGAAGCAGTCATTGTATAATTTATTTATGGTGGCAATACAATATAGCTGGTATAAATTTTTTTAAGAAGACCAAATATGTTCAAAGTAACTCAAAAGCAAATTCTAGTGCAAATTTTTTTCCCAATTATAATGCAATACAACTGTAGTACTTCAAATATATTCACTGCAAATACATTTTGGGGCTTTGAATTTGGAGTTGATATGAATGTGCTTGCTACAGTGGCAGACATATATTCATATGTTTAGGAAAAAACAAGGGAAAACATAGGATGACACAAAAGTGAAGAGAAGTTTAAACAGTACTTAAAATATTTATAAAGTTATTTTCAACTGGGTTAAATCTTCTCATAATCAGTATTCTCTATCTTGCAAAGAACCTACATGAGCAATTCTAATTTCATATATCTGACAAATACACAGACTGATGTTTCATTTGGTAATTTTATATTGCTAACACGATTTGGCAAAAGTTTGAACCATTCCTCTGCCCCTAAGTGTTGTTAAGACATTATAGAATCAAGTCTTATAGCCAAATGTGCTAAAAACCTTGATAGCCAGGTCCCAGTTTTTCAAACTTTTAAAAAGTTCTTGATTGCGGTTTCTATGCATTAATTTGTAAACCAATTGTTACAGTGAAAATATAATTTATTACAACTACAAAGACAATCATGTTTGCAAATAAAACCTGTATAAATACCTAAGAAGACTAATAATCTAAATTGAATTATTGAATGGTCACATGAATACAAATAGATCAGTGCTTCATTTTTTATTCTTTAGGTTTTATGGCAGAAAAACTGGCTGTCAAGTGATGGTCAGAAAACATTTTCAGAAACTTGAGTGATTTTTTGAAAAATATCTACACTTGCCACCATTTTTATTTTTTATGTTGAACAAAAATCTGATTAACAAGATATTTACCAGTCTTCAGGTTTGAATCACAAAACTTTCTAGAACCAAAGTAAACAATCCATTTCCTCAGACCACGAGATCTTCTGAAAATTATATTCTTCAAGTCAAACATTTAAAACAATTAGAAAATGTTAAAAGTTAACTCTGATCATATATACAAATAAATTTAGATTTCTCCATGGATTTTACTTATATGGAAATTGGAAATAAAAAGCTTAAGAAGTTCATATAATCATTTTGAAACCATGTATTTTTATTTTCTGAAGAATATCTCCTACATTTCTTAAATTAAATGCTTCTTAAAACTTATAATAAGTTGTCGGGCAAAATAGGATTATTTTTCATGTCTAAATTCATGTAATTATTTGAATGGCCCTTACGTTTTAGATGATATCAATCTTTTATAAAATATTCAGTTTTATGTAATATATACTTTGCATTGCATGATGCACTGGGAATAAAATAATTACCACGTCTCCAGTTTAAGTGCAACTCATAATTTTAGTTTACAAAACTAAATAAACTGCTGTATAGGCCCACAGTATGCAAGGTGCTGTCCTCGGCATGAAAACATCATGGTGTCTAGACAGACACAACCCCACCCTCTTCAAGCTCTGTAGTTGACAGTTTTTCAAAGTTTTTATGCTTCATTTTTGAACTTTTATTCGCATCTTGTGTGTCTCTGTAGCTCTCAAATATCCATTTATCATGAGAATAATTACTTAACCATATCACGGGGTTCAGTATTGGGTGGTTTAATAAAAATAAACAACAATGAAAAGACATAGAAAAGCTCAGTAAACAAAATTTCTCAAAATTTTATGTTCACAAATTTCTAATATGCCTTTCACAAATTAGCATTTTTCCCGCTGATAAAGCTGTTTTTATGCTCAAGTAGTTCTTCTTATTAAGTTATATATATACATATATATATATATATATATATATACACACACATATACGGTTTACAAATATATTAGTCAAATTTTTCCTTTGCATTCTACAACAAATTACATATATATGTCATTTTCTATGCAAAATTAAGAAGCAATGGAAACAAAAGTTTCACAGTATACATAAGTTTATATATTTGTACCAGAGTGCTTTCACTTACAAGATAACTATCTTATCAGCAATCATGTCTATAAAAGAATAAATCAATCATTTAAAATTTTTGATTCTGGTATATGGAGTGAGATTATTTGAATCATTATAGGACTAGATAAATGAAATGCATAAGCTGAATAATAGAACAAATCTGCATGTGTAGTTTTACTTTTAAACAGTGAAAAGACAAGACTTTACATACAGCAGTATAAAATACCGCCAAAATACATTAAATCTGTTTGAATAATTCATTTAGTGCCTAATTTGCAATAATCATATTTCTATGTACTTAATAATTCCTGTAGTTTGATTTTTTCTTGTGAGTCAGAAAAATACAAGTCTGTAAAGAGAAGTAATCAATAATTAAAGCAGCTCTCATGAGCACCCACATTATTAGCACTTATGACAAAACACACACATTCATAATAAAGCCCCTTCCTCTTTGCTCATCAACACTTTGGAACATTATTAAATTTATCTTTTCTTTCCATTGTTTCATAAGTTTGTATAGAAAAATGTCATAGTAAAGTATTTGTATACACACTTTCTTGAACGGCAGCTAGGCGTATGGGTAGAATATATGATACAGTGCCAAAATTGATGTGACGAAAGTGGAAAACATACATTTTCTGAGAGAAAATCACTGGGTTACATGATGCAAAGTTTTATTACACTGTTATTTGGCATAGCAATGCCAAGATTCATGAATTGCTTTAAAAAATTAAAAACAAAAAAAATTAATACACATTTTGCTAGAAACATGATTTATTTTATGAAACCGTAAGCTTTTCCAAAGTAATTTTTACATATTTGGTGGCACTTAAATGAAAAAAAAAAAAAAAAAACCACACTGTAATAATAGTATCACAGGAAATTCACTTACAAAAATACTTTTGGGGAAGATGTCTTTTCTAGGACTTATTTTAATAAACTGCTACCATTAAAAAACAAGCTTGCTTTTGTTAACTATTGTTAACATTTTTAAACACTGAAACTACTATATTATGCTACATACAATAAAATGCCTATTTTACAAATATCTTATTATGAAGTATTATGAAGTCATTAGCAAGTAAAACTGACTTAGGAGGTTTTATGCTATGTATTATGACTGTCATTTAGTCAACTAAATCATCAGTATATTCAGAATGGGTTGAAAACAGAAATTTTAAAGCAGACATTTGTGTGAAAATAGTGCACAGAAATTGATTTTAAAGTTGTACTCCCATATTGTCATGTAGATACTTTTAAAATAATTATATCATTTCCTACCATGTAATTGTATCCTTTTAAATTAACACTGAGCAAATATAACAAGTACAAACAGGCAAAATTGAGCAAAGAGTGGTGCAAAAGCCCCTATGCCAAATCGTGTACACTAAGGTAGAGCCTATCTCTAAAATTATCTTCACTATTTTGCCATAAAAATACCACATTTGAAATAAAAATAAAATACTTAGTAAAATTGAAACACATAGACTGGTCCAGGAGAAAAATCTCTGCGTGTGCACGTGCCTCTGTGTGTGTGTATGTGTGGGTGTGTGTATTCACTTAAAGTATCTATATTCATACTAAAGACTTCACAGGCATGAAGCAGCAAATAAAACCAAAGTAAAATCAAAGTAATAAGGACAGTTGTTTGAATTTCTTTTTAGTGTCTAAAACCAGCTAAAGTTCTTGAAGTTCTTTGGAAGAGCTAGATCATGGAGTTTCTCCACAAAATATTTTCCCTTGGGAACTTTCAGTTTTTCAAAAAGGCCAAAGCATGGTTTCCGGACTGTGTATCTGTCCTTTATTCAAGCATGCGGCTATCAATTCTAGTTACACCCTCATCAAATGTTTAAGATTTCTGTAATATTCTAAAGCTCTGTGTGAACTAAATAGAATTAACCATTCTATTACCCTCAAATGTTCCAGGTAGTAAAAAAAAAAAGAAAGGGTTGATGTTAAGTTGTGGAAGCAAATAGCCCCAAAGAGAAAAGGGAATAAAATAATCCTTCATTATTTTTTGCTATCCTTGTGCTGGCTACTGCTCTCATCAAAACTGGAACAGTATCCTTAGGAGCTGAGTATTCCTAGGAGACGTAACCAAACTTAATTCCCCAGAGTTTTGCACCCCAAACTCAGTTTTCATCGGAATTGAAGGAATGTCAAACATTACTTTCCTATGTAAGGTCTTGAGTACCAACAGTAACACCCACTCCCCGCACACGCACTTACTTGGCTTTACCTGTTTTTATGCCGAGTCTTCAACAAGTTTCTTCCAAAAGGAGCCATGGTCTCTTTGGCAGGCACGTAGCAAGGTCAGTAGCTCAGTGATCTGGGGCTGGGCTGGGGCTCCAGGGCTTTAGACTGCAGGGAGAGGGCTGGGAGCTGCTCTTGGCCTCCTCAGAGCTCCCTGGCTTTCTGCTCATTAGTAGCCGGCTGAGAGTTGCTGGAAGTTGTGCAACTGCTGCTTAACTTTGAACTGCGGGATTGTTGTGGCTGCTGAGCCTTTGGAGACCTGCCCAGCTTCAGGCTCTAAGAAGAAGGCGTTTGGGAGCAGGAAAAGGAAAGGGAGAAAAAAAAAAAAAAGAGGAGAGAGAGAGAGGGAAAGAGAGAGAGGGAAAGGGAGGGGGACTCTATTGTGCTCTGGAGTTACTTGCAGGCTAGCCAAACTTTAAGAACTGCCAACCCACAGGCACGGTAATACCCGTGGAATGGGAATTTCACTCCACCTGGAAACCCCCCTAACCTGCTCTCCACACCCAACCACACAAGACGAACGCACATAAAAGATTTAAAAGTAAATACCCCATTGCCCAGCCAGCTCCAGTCTGTGAAATGTAATGCGATCGTGGAAAGCAAGAATGAGGGCCCACAACCACTTTATCTGAGAATTTAACACAGAAATCCCCCGCCCCGGGTTCCGGAGTGCAGGAGGCACAGAGCTGGAGACTGGATAGAGGGGGCCCACGCGGAGCACTTGGGATTTGTAGCCCCAGACTTCAAGATCTCAAGGGCTTTTCTCAAGTCAGCTCACTTTCCAGAAGTCCAAGGCCAAAGGGCTCCAAGGCTGGTTTCTCACAGTATTAGCACAGAAAGGGCTGTGGATTCCTGTGCGATTCCTGCAGCGTTTGCCAGCCCCCTGACCCTGCCTCACTCTCTGGCAGTCCCGGGGCCTTGGGGCAGCAGCAGTTTCAGAGAAAGGCGAGCCCTGGGCTCCAGCCCTCCACTAGGAAACTGGGGACTTCACGGAGCCCCAGGTGCAGTGAGGGCGGAGAGTGATCAGGCGCCCCGGGTCGAAGGGGAGTTCTCACCTCTGCAGGGGGAAGAGGGCGCGAGAGCTCGGAGCACTGCGGGGACACAGAGCCGGAAACGTGAGGTCTAAGAAAGGGTGGGGTCCGGAGAGTTTGCTAATACCACAGCGCTCAAGCCCTCTGCACTCCTTCCCCGCCCCGCTTCTAATCCTGGACTTCCCGGGCTAAGGCCGGAGGAAGGAGGGAAAAGAAGCCATTGGATGAGGCTCACCAAATGACACTTCAGACTGGCGGGGCTCTG
The DNA here is from genome assembly GCA_004363535.1 of Dasyprocta punctata. Classification (NCBI taxonomy): domain Eukaryota; kingdom Metazoa; phylum Chordata; class Mammalia; order Rodentia; family Dasyproctidae; genus Dasyprocta; species Dasyprocta punctata. The sequence continues at coordinate 15,851 of RJWM01033225.1, forward strand.
AGCCCCCCACATCCCAGTAGCAAAAGCCAGTGATTCCCGAGGTGTAAAAATATTTACACACATTGCCATATGCAGAATTCTACAGAGCTCAGAAGCTCTGCTTATTATGAGTCTAGTCCTTTCTATTCTATATTCTATATGCTCTATTCTCTCTGCTATATTTTATGTGCTATATGCTATATGCCATATTCTATACCATATATTCTATATACTATATGCTATATTCTATATTCTGTACTGTATATTCTGTATCCTATATACTGTATGCTGTATCTTACATTCAATATGCTATATGCTATGTCTGTGTGCCATTATTTAAAATTCATTCTTTTATTTATAATTTTATATGTTGCATGTGATATGTATACTCTTAACCCTTAAATTTTTAAAAATTACAAGAGCCAGTTTTATTTTTTATTCTTGAGAGATAATGAAATTCAAGAATACGTATCCATGTTAAAAGAATCTATGGTCAATGGTATCAGAGAAAACGTTTATGATAACAAACGTAGAAATGGCATATACTGGTAAACCTATAAAGAACCTAAAAAGAAAACATACACACTTTATGCCCTTTGCATGGTTTATGTGAAACAAAAAAATACAGAGTTGTAGTACTTCTTTTTTTGATCTTGATTTTATTTCGCTAGCTCAACACACATACAAAAAATTATTTAAACTGTTATGGAAATTTGTTATGGATCTACCTTATCCAAAATACTATCCCCTAAAGCTAAACTATGTTCTTGTTAATAAAATTACAGTCAATTTGCAAAGAATTTTGTCTTTTCAAATAACCCTAACTTTCCCATAGTTTCAGTACTCCACCCATATTAACATTAATTATATATGCAGGCATGTTGCATTTTTAATAAAATATTTTAATAGAGAAAGAGGAAACAACATTGCTTCTTTATTAGCATAATTTTAGGTTGAGTTTCAAGTTATCCCAGTTAAGTCTCATTTAGGATGCTGTAATTCCTCATATAAAATGTCCTATTAATATATCTCAAGACAAGCTCTTTGATGTGTAAGAATTAAACAAACAGGAGTTTGTATAAATTAAATATATATGATTCTATGATATATATATATTTTTTACTTCAATAAAGCTGGGGAAGATAAAAGGTTTATTGTTCTTCAAATATTAAAAACTGAAAGAAATAAAACATGAGCGTTAATACCGAGATAGAAAAATAAGCAAACAACTACTTTAAAAGCAAATAGCAAAGCATATTTTAAAGTGTTACATTCACTAGTCACTACAAATGATCTAGCTAAATTGAAATGAGATTTTATTTTACATCTACCAAATAGGTTAATTTTTTAGAAGATTATACTCATCTCTGTCAGTATGATGGTTAGAGAATAATACTCTGTCTGACAGGTATAATTTGACATATCATTTTTAGGCATGAATTTGGCTATGTTCAACAATATCCTAAATATTCAAACTTGTATCCAAGTTTCTTTGTAAGAAGTTTCAAATAATTAGTTTCATTAAGTCTTGCACACATTAATATTCATTTTTATGACTCAATAACATAGATAAAGCATTAACATATAGTATTAGCTTAAGCACTCAGTATTGCTGTAATGAGGTACAGGATTTTAAGAAAAATTATCTCAAACTTGAAATTAAGGCAAATGAATGACTATATGTTCTTTCATGATATAATAGAGCATTTTCTAATAGCTCATCTGCTCTATTGAACAATGCATTTTTAATTTATTATTTGTTGATTAGGCTGAGATTGTATAAGTGGGGAAATTACAAATGATTTTTGTCTAGTAATGTTAAGGTTCATTGCCATGTATAACATCAACTAATTTTATATTTAACAATTTTATCTCAGAGTTTTGTTGTTAAGTCATTGGCTGTAGTAACACTTTTGGACTAGTTTTACAGATCTGCTGGTCCCTTCATTAGTGAGTCATGTCAATTTCTGTTGTTTTCTTACTGTTTTAGTTTGATGTTCTTATATTTTACCTACTTGAAAATAATACCTTGAAAACCATGAGAATATACAAGTCATTTTCTGAACCAGTAGAAAGTCTTCATAAAGAATGATGGCTATTTATCTGTACAATTCCTATGTTTCTTAAAATATAGAAGGGTGAAGAGTATTTTGATGATAAAATGTGATGGAATGTCATTTCATTTAGGAGCATTAAGTTGAGCCAAAATTGATGGACAATGTATATTTACATTAACGTTGAAACATTTAAATGGACTGTGGCTCATTACACTTAATAATAAAGGTGAACTAGTGTTTTCATCACTTAAATGAAAGTTATTGAACTTGTGGCTGAATGACTATCCAAAGCTTAATAGTACTGAAACATTCTGATACAAAATATCTGCGTTTGAAGGATTTAAAATGAATGTATAAATTCTTAATCTAGTTCATTTTTAAAGTGTTGACCTACTCTTTTCTATAGTAAAAAATCTGGATTCCTTTCATCTTTTTTGTGGTATTTTTTTATGAGAGTATCTCTCTAGATAGTTCATGTTGGCCTTGAACCCACAATGCAACACGGGCTCCCCTCAAACTTGCAGGACCCTTCCTGCCTCAGCCTTCAAAGTCCTGGAAATATAGGAGTGTGCCATCAAATTCAGTATTCACTTTCTAATAGCTACACTTCACAGTTATTTGAGCCCATTTTATGCATAAATACAACAGGGCGCAAAGGTTTTGCACAGACTCTCAACCATTCACATCAAGACCTCAATTATCTTTATATTCCAGTATGTCATGAACTAATCATGTGAAAATAGTTCACTTGATTGCCCTGTGTTGGGCTTGAGGTCGGGAGACTTAGGACAAACATACGAGGTAGCAAATATGTAGAATGTGCAATTTAGAGCTATAATGTACTGTATGAGGGCTACAGTTAGTAGCAGTATATCACATTTAGGAATTTTGCTAAATAGGTATAATTGTTCTTGCTACAGGAGAAATGGACAGCTATACAAGATCACATACAGATAGATACAGATATAACATATGTGAATGTGATCCACTATAGTAACTATTTTAATATATACATCTTATAACATCATGTTGTATATTTTAGGTGTACACAGTAAGTGTAGACTGTATCCAGGCACTCAGGGTTTTTTATCATATGAGCTTTTCTGAAATTTAGCTACAGCCTGTAAGACTTCACAGAAAAGTGGCAGATCAACATTGGAACTGAGAATGTTAAGTATGCAAACTTGACAGAGTTCTATGTCACACCTCTATCACTTCATTGTAGAAATCTTGGGTAAGTTGCTCAGCATGCCTGAATCGCAATTTTCTCTTTCCCTGTCCTCCCTTATCCTCTATCCCTCTCTCCTTTATTCTCCCTCCCTCCCTTTTTTCCTTCCTTCCTTCCTTCCTTCCTTCCTTCCTTCCTTCCTTCCTTCCTTCCTTCCTTCCTTCCTTCCCATCTTTCTGTTTTTCTCAAAGGACAGCCCACACCAAATTCCAACTAGCTGTGTATCTCAGGCTGAGCTCAGACTTATGATTCTCCTACTTCAGTCTCCTAAGTGCTGGGATTACAGCATGCACCATCATGTCCAACTGAACGTCAGTTTTCTGAACTCACAAGTGTAGAAAATAATACTGCATCCTCTCTTTATCATTAAATGGAAGTTCTTAAGAAAATGACTTATATAGATGTATTGCATTCTTATGACTATAAATTTTCTCTTCACATTACAATGATTCATTTGGTTTACTGGCATATTTATTACAGGCCTCCATATCGTTGTGAGCCAGTTTTCCCCAGGGACCCATGAAAAAGAACAGCAGAGCTGAAATTGTAAATCTTGGATTACACACAGGTACTCAGCTGTGAGCCAATTTGTCACCACTTAGATGGTAATCTGTGAGGAAATAATGTAGGAGAGGGCTTGTTGAAATCAATCAAGTTTTATCTGATTTACTCAAATCCCACTCCCGATTAAAGGAAAAGTATTAAGAAACCTAATATTTTTCCTTCCGACAAAAGAGTAGAATGCAGAAGTAATTATAGTTGGCCAGAAGGGTGGGGCCAAAAATTGAGTAAGACTCTTTGGATGATCAGGAAGTGACAAAACGACACTCTGTCAAATAAAATTACTTGTACATCAAAGGACAGGGAAAAAAGTTGTAGTGAACAAATAGTTAAACTGAATTCCAGGCTTATTATTATTACCTGTAGTGAGTACCTAACTTCTGCACTTCTTTCTTCTCAAATTTTCTCATGGTAATAGAAACTGTGTAAAAAGTTATAATGGATGTGATTTTCCCATAAAATCTCTTAAATACTGAATGTTGGTGTCATGAGCTGTGAAATAACCAAAGAGGTTTTAATCATGGTAGAAATAACTTGAGTGGTCTAAATAAAGTCTAGAAGCAGAGATTCCATTTCAATTCTGAGATTCTATGGTTGCCGTGTTCTCTTGATACTTTGTAAAAGCTTAGAATGACACTCCTTAGCTTTGTAGAACTTGTATAGTCAGAGTATATAATTATTCAGCCAGCTTCAATGGGTAGTTCCATTAAAATAGCTTTTAATTAATTAAACTCCATATTTGAATAGCTGACTGGTTGGATGTAGACCAGCACCTATGTACTAAATAAAAGGCCAAATTTCTTGACTTACCATGGCTGTTATTAACTCTAATGAAGTGACAATCCATATAGGACTAGCTACTACCAGAAATTACTCAAGTACAAAGGAAGTTTTGAAAGCTGTAAAACACAGATATTGTAATAAAATTAAATATGAGCATACCAATACATAAGTGCCTCCAAATATACAATCACCTGCTATAATAAATGATAAATATGTTGTGCTTTGAACTGGTATTTCTATATTTCACATCTTATTTGATTCAGCAAGAAAAACTATATTACCATAATTTTATCATTAAGAAAATGGAGGCCAATAGT
>RJWM01033226.1:0-20779 GCA_004363535.1 Dasyprocta punctata
GTTATTGTCTTCTGGGAAATCTAAACTAGATTAATTAACAAGAGCTAATGCAAAAATGCACTGATAGATTCTAGAGTAATTACTGATAGTTTTGGGTTCATAGGGTTGACAGGCACAGAGAAGACAAAGACTCAGGTCTCAGTGGAGGGTGAGAAGGGGAAGATTATGTTCATCATAGAGAATCCCTAAACTTGAGACTGCAGTGAGGAAGATACACTTTGGCTCTGTGTGTCTCTCTGTCTCTGTCTCTGTGTCTCTGTCTCTGTCTGTCTCTCTGTCTCTCTCTCTCTCTCTCCATATTTCTCATCTATATCATTAGAGACAGCAAGGTTTTGGAAGGAGTAGAGAACTATAGTGAAAAGGTAAAGACTAGGAGACAGAGCCAGAGACATGGGTAGGATGATCCCGGCTCTTACATGGAAATACTCGAGTGTTTAGGTATCTGAGTGCCTGCTTCCACAAACTATAAGACTGGGAGGAGCTCGGCATGTTTTTCTCAGGACATCTTTTGATGTACAAGATAAAATATTTGATTTCCTACCCTAAAGGTGGGAGTCTCATGTTTTTTTTCTATTTGCATCCAATAAATACCGACTCCTAGTTCTGTCTCCATTTCAAAAAGGGGGTTCCTGAAGTATGAGTGCCAGAGACAGGTCATTAATTATATTTACTCAACTGCTCTTTCAAAACTGAGAATGATAAATATGCATCAAATGACTATGTATTACTCAACAAATACTCGGTGGCAGGTAAAAAATAAAGCATGGAGGGTAGAAATAGAAACACGGAACTCAACCTCTCTCTGAACATGCACCTTCTGTTACAAATTTTTAAAATTTCAAACTCAGACTTTTACTACATCTGTATCTATAATATATTCAATTTTATACAAGATTTAACACCATATTTCATATGAGAACTTCAATAGATTAACTGAGTAAAATATTCTATATGTTGTATTTCTTTGAATACTTTGGATATAAATCTGTGATTTGTTACTTTACAATTTGTTTCCTAATTATGGACCTATGAACTGTTCACCCTTTATTTTTTTTAAGCTTTTTAAATCATTGTTAACTGGGGGAAATGTTTTGAACTTCAGTAAAATGTAAATGAGAATTATGATCATTGTAAGACAGATGGCTTCATTTATAGTGTTTACAGTTATTGAACTTTAAGAAAAATATAATTGACAGAAAGTAATGTGAGCACAGAATAGTTTACTTAAGTGCTTGTCAATCTCTTTAAATTCATTGAAAAACAACCTATAGAGAATTTTGTAAATGTAAACAGTGTTGATTTTCAAATGCCAAAAGTTTCTCTCCCACTCATGTTTTTCCAACAGAGACAAAACAGTAAAGGGATCACCATTGTACATAATTACTTTAAACAAGGTCTGAGGCTACAAACAGAAAATGTCTCTTTATTTCTCACTCTTTTGTTAAAGTTAAATGCTAAGAGGTTTAGAAAATAAATTTGATATTCACACACCTTCTGCTGCATTTTAGCTAGCCCGTATCTCTCTATCATTTATTGGTTTAAAACATGCTGTGCATTACTGAGACATGTTATTTACTTGATGCTGTTATGTTGTGTCATGGTTTGGAACTAGAATGCCTTCCCAAAATCTCATGGACTCAGAAGTAAGGCTTTCAGAAGGTGATTGGCTCATGGGTGCTGTACTCATCAGTGGGTCCATCCATTAATAAGTTCAGTAGCTGAGGCTGCCATTAGGAGGTGGGGCCTGGTTGGAAGTGTGTCACTGGGGACATGACCTGGAAGGGTGTCTCCATCCGGGGCTCCTCTCTTCTGTTTCCTGCCCAGGCCTTTCCACCACACCATTTCTGCACTGGATTCAGCTGAGTGTGGACTGAAACTTCTCCAAACTGTGACCCAAATGAATCTTTCCTTCTTTATGTTGTGAGTGTTGGGTGTTTTGTCCCAGCAATGAGAAAGTGACTAAGACAATGGGTAATGTAACAGTCAAAGATGTGCAATGAATTTTTTTCTTTTTTACTACAAATAAACAAATAAGTATATCACTCAATGTTTCAAATTCTACCTTAGAGGGAAAGTCATGGTATTGTATTTGAAAGTACAATGTGCAATTAATTCTGTCAGGCTTATTTCATTCATCCTGCATAAGCTTGACTCTTTAAGCATAAACCTGTTTAAGAACTATAATATCACACAAATCTCAATACCATAAAAGAGTTTTCTGATCTACCAATGCTATGGTCATAAATGAATCTTTGTAAGCATAGTTAAATGTACTCACAGTCATGTACCTCTACAGGACTCAACAAACATACTACAAGGGATTAAAACAAAGGAGTCCCAGTATAACAATCAGTTGGTTCAACTGGCATCATCAGGCAGGTCTTTAGACTGAAAGAAGAGTCATTCTACTCACTGACTATTTCCATTAAACTGATAACCCTTTTAATCTCTGGAAGACCTCCATTGATTCTCAGAAGAAGCAACTCTTTTCTCTGCCAAGCACACTTGGAGTCTTCTTTCAAGTGAGAAAAACTTGTTCCACAGAAGAAATTTCTATTTGGAAGCAAAAGAAGCCAAGTGCTTTATTCAGATAAATCTTTTGAAGTTGTTTCATCATTGTGATGAGAGAGATAAAAGATGCATGTGCCCCAAGAAGACTTAAAACTACCATGCACCAACAAACAAGGGAGATGTTATAGGACATAAAATTTACAGATGGAACCCCTCCCTTCCTCCCTGGGCCAGGGGCAATTGCAGTAGTTTAACCTCCAGCACACAGACCACAAAGGATTTCCAGAGGAATGGTTTAAGGAGAGACAGAAATTTCAATCTCATCTTCAATTATTAAGTCGGGAGCTTCTTTAAATATATTAATAGATGGAGATAAGGAAACTCAATGTCTAACTACAGTGGACCCCCGAGTTACAACTGACCACACACGAACAACTTGGGTTATGATTGGAATTTTTAGGTTTAATTTATGATGAAAGTCTTGAGTTATGACCCAAATGCCAGCCACTTGTGTGGTTGTAAACTAAGACTCACAATGCCAGAAAAGCATACGTAAGCATCTGTGTCAGTCTGAGCCCAGATGTGAGTGCTTGTGGACGTGGTTTTGGTCAGTGGTTTATATAATCACTATGATTACTGCTATCACAATGGCCCCTGAAAAGCTAGAAAAGAAGCTAAGGGAGGAAGGGAAGGTAATGAAAGCAATTACAATAGAACAGTGTTAAAGAAAAGACAGAAACAGACAACCTGAGACCAGTTTTTGGTTCTGAAAAGTTTGAGACCTAGTGAGCCAGTAGCAGATCCTATTGGGCTACAGACTCTCAAGGAGAGAAAGACAGCTGGATTCCTGATGTTCTCACGCAAGGGGACCCTCCTTCCACACAATAACCACCTTTCATCCTCCCTTCCTGCAAGCCAAAGATGTCAACTTGAATGGTAAGCACAGTTTGAAATTGTTGTTTCTGGTAAACTAGGCACATTTTATAACTTTTTTGTGAATACCCTAAGAGAATTATTGTTGTTGCTGGTAAATTATGCACATTATACCACCATATTTCATTATGAAAAGGTTAGTTAAGGGATGCTTTTGGAGGTCTGGAATCAATTATGGATATTTTCATTATTTCTACAGATGAGATCAGGCACGTTTGGAGTGATATGGGCATAGACTCCATTATTTCTTATAGGAAAAGTAGTCTTGACTTAGAACCAACTTGAGTTACAACCAGGCCTTGTGAATGAATTGAGTTTGTAAGTCAAGGGTCCCCTGTGGTTATTTAGTAACTTGAGTCTTGATCTGACTTCTGGGGGAAGTAGGCAAAAATTTTGTCCATATCATAAACTAGGGTCTGTATTTGGGTTTGGAATTGGTACATATTAGAATGCCCTTACTACTTTAATATGTTCTTCCATGCTCAGATAAGTGGCATTATCTTGCTTTTCATTTTCAACTCCCTAAAATTCAGAGGATAAATGTGCAAAATCACTACTAAGACTTTTCTATCTTTTTTTGTTTTGTTTTAAATAGAAAAGCTAATTGATGATAGTTTTTTCTTAGGGATACTGAACATAAGACCAATCTATATTAATGAAATATAATTGATATTCTCTTCCAAATCAATATTATTGTTGGATAGATTATTTAATAGAAAAATAAAGACTTTCTTTGCTGGAGGTTATACAAGTCCTTTTAATATTTTTGATAAATTGAAAAAAGAGGATAACTTCAATATTTAATTTGTTTGCTCTTGGTTTTCTAGGTAGGAGACCACAGTCATTTCATGAGAGGAATGTGAATTAGACAATGGTGACGTTTTGGCAGGAAGGCACTGGTGAACGTTACTGAGTCTTTTAGTTCCCTATGCTTTGTCCAGTGGTGGGTGGGCTGAGGACAAGAGTGGAGAGCATTAGAGAGACAGATGAGGTGGGATCAAGTTGCTGAACTGCAGAAGAATGTTTCTCAACAGGATTAGAAAAAAATCACACTGCTGGAACACATGCAGAAAAGCAGAAGTACAAAATCCAGAGATTCTAGGGATCCTAGTGAACATGGACCTCAGAGATCAATGCTGAGATGCAGCTCTGTGGATGCAGGGCCAGGGAGGCAGGCGAAGCCCTGCCCTAGTCTGCAGAGCTGGCAGGAAGAGAATAAGGTGGTCTGCAGCACTTCAGACCTGGGTGAAATCTCCTGGGCAGGTGGTTAAGATTTGACTCCAGCCCACAAACTCACAGACTTCTAGCGCTGTAGGTTTAGTCCAGGTTTTAAAATTTAATCAACACAATTTTTGAACTTGTTCTAATTCAGGTTCTATTAATTACACTTCAAGAAATTCTAGTTGGCCGGGCGTGGTGCCACTTTTATCAAAGCCTAAGCAAGAAAGGAAGGAATCGAACCCCCTAAAACTGGTTTCAAGCCAGCATCATAACCCCTATGTCTTTCTCAATCTAAGATATTAGTAAAACTATTACATAACTTTGTCAAAGTTAAATTATTGGTTAAAATCCTATATATCTTTATGGCCTATCCCTGCGAACTAGGATTTCAGGATGCTGCCTCACCTATTATAGAAGAACTCCTACATTTTCATGATCACACCCTAATAATTGTATTTTTAATTAGTACACTGGTTTTGTACCTAATCTCACTTATACTTACTACAAAACTTACCCACACAAGCACCATAGATGCCCAAGAAATCGAAACAGTCTGAACCATCTTACCAGCTATCATTCTTATTCTAATCGCCCTCCCATCTCTACGAATTCTATACATAATAGACAAGATCAATAACCCTCTCCTGACAATCAAAACAATAGGCCATCAATGATACTGAAGCTACGAGTATACCGATTACGAGGAACTCAACTTTGACTCATACATAATTCCAACAGCAGACCTCGAACCAGGCAACCTACGACTTCTCGAGGTAGACAACCGAGTAGTGTTCCCAATAGAAATACCAGTACACATGCTTATCTCATCAGAAGATGTCCTTCACTCGTGAGCAGTACCTTCATTAGGAGTTAAAACAGACACTATTCCAGGTCGCCTAAACCAATCTACCCTTATATCATCACGCCCAGGACTATTCTTCGGCCAATGTTCAGAAATCTGTGGTTCAAATCACAGCTTCATACCTATTGTTCTAGAAATCGTCCCTCTAAAAACATTCGAAAATTGATCCGCCTCAATACTATAAGCATTATGAAGCTAAAGTAGCGTTAACCTTTTAAGTTAAAGATATGAGAATCACACTCTCCATAATGAATATGCCACAATTAGACACATCAACGTGATTTATTACCATTTCATCAATAATTATATCATTATTTTTACTACTCCAACTCAAAATCTCAACCCACATATTTTACCAAAATCCTAAAAACCAAACACTGAAAATAACAACACAAAAAACTCCATGAGAAAAAAAATGAACGAAAACCTATTCGCCTCTTTCATCACACCAACAGTTCTAGGAATGCCAGTTGTTGTAATAATTATCCTATTTCCCAACATTCTATTTCCATCACCCAACCGCCTACTCAATAGCCACTTAGTAACAATACAACAATGAAGTATCAAACTAATCCTCAAACAAATAATAACCATACACAACCCCAAAGGCCAAACTTGATCTCTAATATTAATCTCACTAATCCTATTTATTGGCTCTACCAACCTCCTAGGACTCCTCCCTCACTCGTTTACCCCTACAACACAACTATCAATAAATCTAGGAATGGCAATTCCATTATGAATAGGGACAGTTATCACTGGCTTCCGCCACAAAACCAAAGCATCCTTTGCTCACTTCCAACTACAAGGTACACCTATTCCCCTCATTCCTATACTTATTATCATTGAGACAATCAGCCTATTCATTCAACCCTTGGCAGTAGCAGTGCGACTCACCGCAAACATTACAGCTGGCCACCTACTCATACATCTAATTGGAAGCGCAACACTAGCACTCATAACTATCAACACCTCAATAGCCCTGACCACATTCATCATTTTAATCTTATTAACAATACTAGAACTAGCAGTAGCAGTAATTCAAGCCTATGTGTTTACCCTCTTAGTAAGCCTGTATCTACACGACAACACTTAATGACCCACCAAACTCACACTTACCACATAGTTAACCCAAGCCCTTGACCACTCACAGGAGCACTATCTGCCCTGTTATTAACCTCTGGCTTAGTAATATGATTCCATTTTAACTCTAAATCCATCCTACTACTAAGTATATTAACTAACATACTTACCATGTACCAATGATGACGAGATGTTGTCCGAGAAGGCACATACCAAGGTCACCATACAACTGTACAAAAAGGCTTACGATATGGAATAATCTTGTTCATTATCTCTGAAGTATTCTTCTTCTCAGGCTTCTTCTGAGCATTCTATCACTCAAGCCTAGCACCTACACCCGAACTAGGAGGGTTTTGACCCCCTGCAGGAGTAATCCCACTTAATCCTATAGAAGTTCCTTTACTTAATACATCAGTCCTTCTAGCATCCGGAGTATCAATCACCTGATCACACCACAGCCTAATAGAAGGGAATCGAAAACAAATAATTCAAGCACTAACTATCACAATTGCCCTACGCATCTACTTTACCCTCCTCCAAGCTTCAGAATACTTCGAAACATCATTCTCCATTTCAGATAGCGTCTATGGATCCACTTTCTTTGTAGCCACAGGATTCCATGGTCTGCATGTAATCATTGGATCTACATTCCTTACCGTATGTCTTCTACGGCAACTACTATTCCATTTCACATCAAAACACCCCTTCGGATTCGAAGCGGCAGCCTGATATTGACATTTTGTAGACGTAGTATGATTATTCCTCTATGTCTCTATTTACTGATGAGGCTCATACTTTCTTAGTATAATTAGTACCTTTGACTTCCAATCAAAAAGCTCCGGAAACTACAACTGGAAGAAAGTAATGCATATTATAATTTCACTTATCATCAACTTCCTACTTCCGTTTTTACTAATTACCATTGCATTCTGACTCCCTCAAACAAATACTTATGCAGAAAAAACCAGTCCCTACGAATGCAGATTCGACCCAACAGAATCCGCATGCCTACCATTCTCAATAAAATTCTTCTTAGTGGCAATCACTTTCCTTTTATTCGACCTAGAAATTGCCCTCCTATTACCACTACCGTGAGCATTTCAAACAAATAACCTCATATTCACTGTACTAGTATCACTAGCACTAATCCTAATCCTAACACTAGGCCTAGCATATGAATGATACCAAAAAGGTCTAGAATCAACTGAGTATGGTAATTAGTTTAACTATAAAACAAATGATTTCAACTCATTAAATTATGTTCCAACACATAATTACCAAAATGTCCTCAATCTACCTTAACCTAATTATAGCATATACACTGTCATTTCTAGGGACAATAATTTTTCGATCCCACATAATATCAACCCTTCTATGCTTAGAAGGAATAATATTGTCAACATTCATCTTAAGTACCCTAATCATACTAAACTCCCATTTCCTTCTATCCTTTACTACCCCAATTATTATACTCGTATTTGCCGCATGCGAAGCAGCAATCGGCCTAGCCCTTCTAGTAACAATCTCAAACACGTACGGAATAGATTATGTACAAAACCTAAACCTACTACAATGCTAAAAATTATTATCCCTACAATTATACTCATCCCAACCACCTGGCTCTCAAGCAACAAAATAATCTGAATTAACACAACACTTCACAGCCTATTAATTGCATTAATTAGCTTAATACTAATAACAAAACTTGATATTACAGGACAAAATCATTCACTCAACTTCTCCTCTGACTCACTCTCTTCCCCATTACTAATATTAACTACCTGACTGCTCCCCTTAATAATTATTGCCAGCCAACATCACCTAAACAACGAAACAGAAGTATGAAAAAAAAATATACATTAGCCTTATTATTCTCCTACAAATCTTCCTAGTAATGACATTCTCAGTCACAGAAATAATAATATTTTATATCTTATTCGAAACAACCCTAATCCCAACACTAATTATCATTACACGATGAGGGAATCAAACAGAACGAATAAAAGCAGGTTTATATTTCCTCTTCTATACACTAATTGGATCCCTCCCCCTTCTAATTGCCCTAACACACCTACAAACCTCCTTAGGATCACTTAATTTTTTATTATTTAACTTCTACACCTCCCCAATTCCTACAAACTGATCCTACAATATAATATGGCTCGCATGCATAATGGCTTTCATAGTCAAAATACCCCTTTATGGTCTTCACTTATGACTACCAAAAGCCCACGTAGAAGCTCCTATCGCAGGCTCAATAGTCCTAGCGGCCATTTTACTCAAACTAGGAGGATATGGGATAATACGAATTTCACAAATTTTAGAACCAATAACAAACTCCATAACATACCCATTCATTCTCCTCTCATTATGAGGCATAATCATAACCAGCTCCATTTGCCTTCGCCAAACAGACCTAAAATCTCTAATCGCTTATTCTTCCGTAAGCCACATGGCACTAGTTATTGTTGCTATCCAACAGGGAGACTGAGGTAGGTGGAGCGTTGTGAGTTCGAGGCCACCTTGGGCTACAACGTGAATGCAAGGCTGGCCTGAGCTACATAATGCGACCCTGTCTCAAAAAACTAGGGCTGGGAGTTTGGTTCAGTGGCTTAAGTGCCTGCCTGGCAGGTGCAAGGTTGTGAGTCCAATCCCTGGTGCCACACACACACACAAAAAAGCTTCTAGCTGAAGGAATCAAAATGGCTTTGGCGTTTTGGCCACATAGCATGGAGTTGGATTATTTTTCAAGAAGGGGAATAAATTTATGTCCCAGTGCCTCTACATGGTTAATTTCTGTGTCTTTGGAGGGGTGAGTGTGTCCTGCGTCCATACATTGCAGAAGTGGTGAACCTGACACCGTGGGCTCTTTTTGTAGCTTTGAGCCTTTCTTGCTGAGGCAGTGACCCGTGGAATAGGAACTCAAGGCAGTGAATCAAAGCAAGACAAAGACCTGGAGATGGAGAATAATCTTGTCATGAAGGTCTGTTCTTTCTTCCTGGACATACAAGTACAAAATATTAATATGATTTTGTATCTTATTTTTACTTACATCATGCCATCAAGATCATTCCATACTTCTGTAAAATTTTTGTATTTTGTATAATGTAGAAATAGTAGATATTTAATAATTTAAACAACTATTCTACCTGGTCATAACTTCTAAATTTTCCCTATTATATTGCATTTAACTTATTTGGTGATGTAGTACCTTTTCTTACTTTCTGAAAAAAGTTCATATGAGCCTCAAAATACAGTTGGGACGCTAGTCAAATGCTTTTAGTTTTACTACTAAACTGTGACAGTTGTTTTTTTTTTAAGTGCAGCATAGGGCTAGGACTTTAGCTCAGTGGTGTAAGCACCTGTCTGTTAAGTATGAAGTTGTGAGCTCGATCCTCGATACCAAAAAAAATGTGCAGCATAATCTTTTCTTACCAATATGAATCCATTTGTAGTAAAAAAAAGAGAGTCACAAAATCTTCTTTGGAAGATAGTTCACACACTTGTAAATCAAGGAAGTCATTTTCAAAGCAGCTGTGGCCTTAGAATAGACTTCTCAACAAATACTTCAAACATCTGGGGGTAGGGTGGAGAGAAACTAATATCATTCCATCTGGACACACGCATATTTTATTAATTCATTTGATGTTAGAGATTTTTTTTAAAGCCTTTTGAGAGATGGAAAGAGAACAAATAATGTTGGTTAGATGTGTTCATCACATTTGACAATTGCATCTTTGCTAGGATGTTATGTGATTTGTAAAGACGAGAGTCTTATGACAAAGCTCTAAGGCATCCATATTCATGATGAAGGACGATACTCACTAAGTTCCTTGCTCATGCATTGTTCTACCCACAATACCTACAGGATTAAATGTAAAACCTCCCATTTGGCTTTCCTGTAACCAGGGATTTCCCTTGTTTTGTAGGAGTGCAATTTCTACAGTTCTCCAACAGGTTGCTGTTATAGAAGGAAAAGTTTTTGACCCAATAATATGCATAAAAAGAGGTAAGAGGAAATTAACAGAGCTGAAGAAGTTTAACATAGATACTGATTTGCCTTAAGGAAAAATGATTCTTACAGCAAAATTAAAGTAATGATGCTCATTCAAGATTATTAAGGCTAGAACAGCCACTGAGGAAAAAAGGGTGTTGGTTTGGAGGGACATTTGAAAAATAAGGCAAAATAAATATTTTGAAACATGGATGACTTGGTGCATTTCTGTTGTGTAATAGAATACCTGAGACTGAGTATTTTATAAAAAAAAAAACCAGATACTTACATCTCATAGCTCTAGAGGCTGGGCAGCCCAAAATGATGTTCTAGGAGGTTCACTGTCTAGACAGGGCTTGGTCTTTTATTTCAAAATGTCATCTTGCTGCCACCTCCCGAGGAAAGGACCATTATGTCCTCATGGAGAGAAGACCAGGAGGGCAAGAGAATACTCTTTTCAACCTGGGCCCCTTTATAATGGTGTGAATCCTGTTTATGAGGGCTCTGCCTCCCAAAGGCCATCTCTCCAAAGGGGACACCTGTTAATACTTTTGTATTGGGTATTACGGTCCACATGAATTTTGGGGGGGACACCATCATTGAAATTGTAACAATGGAGATACAGCTCACAGTAAAGTCTGGAGCTGCCAGATACGTGGTGAAGTGGGACTGACTTTTGTGAAATACATTAATAATCACTAAAATGAACAGTATTTGTAATAATCATGAAGATATGTGACGGAATTGCACATTTAGATATGGATAGGTATGTCTGTACAGAAAAAAACATTCTTGAAGGACATAAACTCTACTGGAAGTAGAATAACTGCACATTTCAAATTTTCTATTTCTTATTGTTTAAAATGAGAATGGGCTCTCCTTATAAACATGAAAATCAGTGAAGACATATTCCAGCGCTAATTTGTTTGATGGTGTTACTTAGAAGGTGTCTTAGTCATTTTTTCACTGCTGGGAAAAATACCTGACAATTTAAATGAGGTGAGGTTTATTTTGGTTCCTGGTTTCAGTTCCTGGTCAGCCAGCTCCAGGACAGAAACAGGGTGAGAGAGGGCTGTGGCCGAGGAGAAGGTGCTCAACCCATGGCAGCCAGGAAGCACAGAACCCAGGGCAATAATACACACTGCGAAGTCTCACCCCCAAGGACCCACCTTTAACAGGCCCCACCTCCTAACAGAACATTCAGCAAGGAACTCAGCAGTGGACTTAGGATAGCATCTCCAGAGCCAATCACCTTCCACACATGAGAATTGTGGGGAACCATTTGGATCTAATCTGTAACAAAAGGTATAATCTTTGAATTTCTCACTCCCTCTCCTGGCGTGTCAATAGGAGCAAGGAAGCATCCTGTATTCCTGCCACGTGTTTCAGGAGACTCTGGTGAGTAACAGTCAACGAGGTGTCAGGCGAGGCCAGAGGTGGGCTGTTAGGTTTACCAGGGAGTTGATGAAGCTTAGTCTCCATGGACTTTCTCTTACACTATTCTAAGACTCACTGTGTTCGCTGGGTAGCCAGGGAAGAATCATTAGTCCTAGTGATGTGTAAAGGCAAAAAGTACTACTGCTCTATGTTGGGGTCCCCAATAGCTCTGAGGTTTTTGTTTGTTTGTTTGTTTGGTTTGCTTTTTTAAATTTTTTGTAAATATCCTTTATCAAATTGAAGAAGTTATGCTTCCTTTCTAGCCTGTTGAAAAGTTCTATTATGAGTGAATGATAGGCTTTGTCAAATGTTATTTCTGGAGCATGTGTCGGTTTCCTTATTGTATTAAAATGACATATTACATTACCCTTGAAATATCAATTCAAACTTCCAGTCTAGCATTACATTGGCTATACCTCATCTTTCTCTTTTTTTTCCTAATAGAATTATTCTTTATAAGTATGGAGTTAGATCAATTGGGGTTTCTATAAAATTGTATTTATAGGTATATCTTTTAGATGGATAAATATTATATTGCCAAAGTGAAAAACACATTCTTCTCAAGATGGCATGATGACAGCAAATCTTTTATAGACACTATCTCTAGAAATATTTGGCAATAAGTCTGCAACTTCTCTGAAGATCCAATACAAGTACAGATGAAGTCAGATGATAACTTTGGGTTACTTAAATCCTTTGACTCGTAGGTGCTCTATCTGTAAAATCCCCCTGTAAAATGAGGGAATAATACAATTTTCCTGAAAGGGTTGTTGGGAAGACTGCCAATAAATCTGAATAAATCATGTAACCCTGTACTTGATATGTACAGCACAACAAGCAGTAGCAATTACTAATATTATAGACAGCAAAATTAGGTAGAAATATAGGCTGTCAGACAGGGCTGGGCCCTCGAAGGAGTCAGTATAGATGATGAGAACATACAGTAACTGGCTGGAAGTCCATTCATTGAAGGTTGGGCCTCAAGATAAAGACGGAATGACCAGACCTACACTGGCTCCTCAAGAGATAAGCAATATACTATAATTAGCATCACCTGGCCCAATAAAGTCTAGAAGGACATCAGTCACCCAAGTGGGTGGCCAGCACCTCCAGACTTATCTCTTCCAAAAAAGGCCCTTGTTCTTTCCACAAACACTTGCTGAGTGACTTGCTGCCCCATCAGCTCTACATTGCCTAAGTGGCTGTTCTTGTAATCCTATTGGTTGGTGAGAGTTCTGCCCCACGTTGTACTCATCTTGTGATTTTGCCATTTTTGGGTCCCCTTCTGCCTCTCAGGAGCTATCTCTCAATAAATATTTCCTAGTTTTAACTTCATTGTTCCTTAGAATTCATTCCTTGATTTTGGGGAACAAGGACCTCAAGTACCCGCCATCCAGCAGATTGGGAGTTAAAATATTCCCCCTGTATCATTTCAAGGTCCTGTATCACTAAGACAAGTTTACCAATCCTCTGATTGACTAAACTTTAAACAAGTGTCTTGACTCTAATTTTGTTCCTTACATCATTTAATTTTGAAAATTTGCAATTATAAATTATTTCTCTAACCCTTTGAGAAGTAAATTTTTTATACCACAGGAGTGTCTTTCTTGAGGACTGAGGAGTCATCCTTTTGAAATATTATCATCAAGAAAAATAGTACCCCTCCGTCTTAGTCTCTATGGAAGGGAAAAGCCCAACATCCATGAGTCTCAATTAGCAAACATCAATGGCCTCATCTCATTCACTAACCTCCCACTGAATGTCCTCCGCCACTTTTCTACTAGCTTTACCTTAGTGCAGGCAAACTCTCCTCCTTTTGTTTCAGTGCAATTTAGTTCAACCTCTTTCCTATTGCAGTAATTTCGAATAAAGTCTTCCTTGCCTAACCCATCCAGTGCAATTTTCTTATGCTATGATGATAATTATAAAGAGAAAGAAGCATGGGCTTTACCTCTGGTGGGTTCAGTTGAGAAACTGAAGTCAGTATCCACTGCAGAGACTCTTAATACAGGAAACTCTTTTGGTTGATAAAAAATGAAGGGCAAAGAGTTATTGCAGTTGAGGTACAAGGGTCTCATTCCTTATGAGATCCTTTAATTGAGAACTATAATTTAAATGGAGACACTCTTTCCCTTTAAAAACTGCTTTCAAAAGACTGTCCTTTCCCTGCTAACTGCTTTCTCAACATAACAACCGTCAATAGCTTAAAAGAATTACAGGGGAAAGAAGCTAAGAGATAATTTAAAATAATTAATGACCAAAAGAAAAACACCACATATTAAGTAGCTATTTAAATGTGATGTAATACAGAATACGTTAAAATTGTACAACTATGAACCTGTGTCTTTTACTAAAAATGAATGTTTAAATGCAAAACAATGCTTTCCAAATAATTTTATCATTAATAAAAAGCAATTATGTTATGAAATTTAGTAATTTGGAAATAGTCTTGAAACAAAAATTCAATAAAAAGTAGAGAAACATAGGGCAAGGAACTGAGACAATTTTTTGTTCCCTTATTAAGGGTAACATTTATATTTGTTTTAAAATCTTGATGTGACAAATGTTTTCCAGTTAACCATTCATCTAAGAAAATTCAATTTCAGTTAGCCCTGTTTCTGAGAACTCCTAGAGACTTTGAAACTAAAAACAAAAAACAAAAATGATAACAATCACATCATATTGGAATAATTAAAGCAAGAGCTGTTGGTCTTTTAATTTGCTTTTTTAAAGAAAAAGCTTTTACCAATCATAAACAGCTTTAAGGATAAAGAAAGAACAGACCTTCAAGCATTCACCCTTTTTTCAGTAATAAACGATGGCTCAACCTCACCATCCTCCTCTGAGGCACATTCCAAGCAAATCTTGGAAATTAAACTCTACCAAACCAGAGGCATGACTCGGTCTTTGGAACTCCAGTGAATCGTTGATTCTTTTACCCATCTAAGGATCTTCTCCAGTCAGGTAAAGCATTCTACAGGGTGAAGATTAAGATCTGCTGTTATGGTTTCCATCGTAAATGTCCCCCAAATTTCACCTGTTGAGGCTTGCTCCCCAGTTGATGACACTATTTGGAGGTGGTGGAAAATTTTAGGTGGCATTCATACACTGGAGAAGTAGGTCACTGGGCACATACCCTGGGAGGGTATAGTGGGATCCCAGGCCGCTTCTCTTTTTTCTTTTCACTTCTGGCCACCATGGTATGAGTAGACTTGCTTCACCATTCCCCACGGATTTACTCTCCACCATGATGCTTGGCCTTGCCTCAAACCCAAAATGTCAGGGCTAAGTGATCATGTACTAAAGCCTCTAAAACTGTGAGCCAAAATGAATCTTTCCTCCTTTACATTGATTCATTTTTTGTCACAGCAATGGAAAACTGACTAAAATACCTGCATTACTTTTCTAAAATCCACACTACTTTGTCACTGTAAGAGAACAATATATCTAAGATTGAAGGGTGCTCTTTATTAGACTTATTCAAGAATAAAACAAGACTAAAGGACCCCAAATCAAAGCATACTGTTTGCCAGTTCCTCTCTAAATAACATTCTTCCTCTCCATGTACAGTTTGGAAAATTACAGAAAGATTAGTAGACACTTGTAATGCAATCAATGCTGAATTAGGCTTACTTAGTCAACATGCTAAGTAAGCACTGAGGGCACCCGCAAAAGAGACAAATCACAAATGACTAAGAAAAGTTTTACTTTGATGGATTATTCAGCATTCTGAAATAAGCAAACAGAAAAATAAAGCCATTTCAGTATTCATGCTTTATAAAATTTTGAAAAAACTTTGTTTTGAATTACAATTACGTATTGGGTTGTCATAATCTTTTCAGCATTCAGGACTTTTAAATTTTGCAATCCATCCCTGGACATAAAAACTCTGAACACAGACGGTAAAGGCATCATAGATGAAAGATAGTATCCTTATAACTATTTATATTGCAAAAGCTTTGCTCTTCTGCAAGAACATGCAGTTTCCCAAACACTAACCTCTCTTTACAAGGTCATGCTTATTAGCTGGGATTTGTAGCTCAATAGCAACACTGTTCATCCTTGCTTCAATTCAGATTGTAATTTCTTTTTAAACTACTTGACCCTTATAATCATATGGTGAGTAAGTCTGATCATTCATCTTCCCGAGGCCAAGTACTTGGTCTGAACACAGAGTCATTTGTGTTTCTGAAGCCACTCGGCATCATGATGATCAGGGTAAAAAAAAAAAAAAAAAAAAAAAAAAACTGAAGATCGAAAGAAACCCTTTATACAATGTTTCAATTGTTTTACTCATTTTCTGGAACTAAAATTTCTGATTGGGGGAATAAAATCTTCCTAGAAACCAGGATGAGATTTTAAGAGATAATCTTTGTTTCTAATTAAGTGTGGAAGGTGTCGACTACTTTATTGTTGACAGTGTTAGGCTTTGCTCAATAAGATTTTGCTTTTTCTCAGATCCCACACTTACTGAGCATGCAGCAAGCGCTCACTGAATGAATGAATGACTACCCACCATGTCTTTGTCCTGAAGCTGTAAATGTTTCATTAGTGTCCACTTTCATTTCTAGGGCATCACATTCCACATTTCCCTAATTGGATCACAGGCTGAAGGAAAGTCATGAGCTGATTGCCTTCTGTCCATCTGGGAACCAATCACAGAGGCAAAAGGAATATGAGTGAATTGATTTATGTAAAGCAGTGCCTATTACTTCTAAAATGAAGAAGGAATCAATTTTATCTCTAAAGAATAAGTCTGCTAACCAACAGAAGAGAGATACTATTCTAAAGAGAAGCCTAGGAACCATTAAGAACTGACAAGAGTGCCATGGATACTGGGTAGGTAACCCAGAAATACTGACAATGTAATTTCTATTTTTTTAACATGATTCAAAGGAAAACTAATGGATCCGATTTATACATTAGGAATAATTCCATACCTCTTAAGATTTAAACGTTTAATCCTTTATCTCCTTTACATTGCTAAGAAGAAAGTACTAAAAGGTTTTTGTGACATCTGGCACCACAGTTTTGCCCTTAAGCAAGTACTCTAAAAATGGCAGTGATTGTGTGGTGAAAAGGGTTTTAGACTAAGTAGACATTGGTTAGCTGACCAGCCTAGAATGTTCCCTAACCAATTAACAGCAACCAGAGAAGTCTTAAATAAAAAGTGGATGACTTTGTGTAGATTATGGCCAGTATCTTTTGCGTCTTTTCTAAGAAGTCTTTCCTTAGAAATCATGAAGACATTTTTCTATCACCTTCTAAGTCATTTATGCATGCTCTAATTTTGTAGTATGTCATCTTTTAAGTATTAATTGAATCAACTTTTGTTATTGTGATTTTTCTAATATTTCTAAATATTTACATTATGATTTTCTGAGCTAAAAATGAAGTATGTAAAATGTAAGAAGCTTCTCCCTTGTTCTCTAATTCTAGATTTTTTTCTGCTTTATTTAGAACTGCTTAAAATCATTAAACCTGCTTCAAATTTATTATTTTCATACCCTCCTTATTCTTAGTAAAGCTTTTCATGTTAACATTAATGAAAGTTAATATTGATAAAACTATATTAATTAGGTATATTTGCTTGTATTTTCTAACCTTAGTTTTTGTCTTTGCCTAGTGCTTTATGTCTTTTGTAAACTGCATTACTGAAAAGTATAGCCTTTTATATCTGGTAGCATAGATCATCTGTATTTATTATGATTATTTTTTTTCCCTATGCTTTGTCTTTTTCCTTGCATTTTTGGTCTGTTAAATTTGGAATTTTCTTTTAAAAGCTTTTTTTTTTCCTTTTCTAGAATGTTTTATTTCTACTGGCCTGCACAGTACACTCTGCTGCTATTCTTTAATGGTTATCCATGAACACATAGATTAAAAAATTTAAATTATCTTAACTTCTAGCATGGGGTACAAGGTTCTTGAAGGGTGCATACTGCTTTCCAAGTGCTCCTACACATCTTCCCCACATATATATTTCCTAGGTTATATGTCATCTTGGTAGTATTTTATCTTTTCTTTTTAATCCAACAGAACAGACATCATTTAATAGATAATATTATTTGTATTTCCCATAGGATTAGTAGTGTTTAGCTTAACATTTTTTCTGTATCTCAGACCTTCCTTTAAGAGTCTTGTTGCTGTACACTAAAATTCACCCTTGAAGTCTATTGGTCATAAATTCTTACTTTGAAAAAAAAAATCTACCTGGCTTTATTTTACCTTTGTTCTTGAAAGACAATGTCACTGAACTCTCTGGTGACAGTTATTTTCAATACTTTGAAGAAGGCAATTTGCTGTCTTTTGTCTTCCATTTTTTTTGACATTGAAAAATCTCTGTTCAGTTTGTCATTTCTTTGTAGACTATTTAGTTATTCTGGCTGCTTTAAGGTCTTTTTGCCTTTATTTATATTTATTTATTTATTTTAAAGAGAATAAAACAAAAACAAAACAGAACAAAGCAAATCAGAACAGAACAATGCAAGCAACACAGGACTTCAAAACAAGACAACAGGAAATCAACAGTGGCCACCATAATGTCTCTTGTTTTCCTTAAAGCAGCCAGAATAACTAAATATTCTACAAAGAAATGACAAACTGAACAGAGATTTTTCAATGTCAAAAAAAATGGAAGACAAAAGACAGCAAATTACCTTCTTCAAAGTACTGAAAATAACTGTCACCAGAGAAATAGTTGTCCATACCTTCACACACAATAATATCAAATATAACAAAATAGTTAAAACCAGTCAAAAGAATGAAAGCATTACAGGACTGCAAAATCAGATAACAGGAAATGAACAATGGTTACTATAATGTCTCATTTTCTTCAAAACAGTCATCCATACTATCACACATAATAAAATAAAACACAACACAACAGAATAAAACCAATCAAAAGAATAAAAGCATTATAGGATTTCAAAACGATGATAGGAAATCAGCAATGGCTACCATAATGTCTCATTTTCTTCAAAATAGCTGTTCATACCATCACACATAATAAAATCAAACAAAACAATAAAACCAACTAAACAAATAAACGAAAGCATTATAGGACTTTAAAACAAGCCATGATTACCGTAATATATTCCATTATACTCAAAACAGCTGCCCATACCATCAGACACAGTAAAATCTAACTAAACAAGACAGAAAAAACCAAAACTAACAAAATTGTGGAAACAGTACAAGAGTTCTAGACAAGATAATAAGAAATTAACAATGGTTACCACCTTTCCCTCCTAGATGTTTCCTCCCCTATCACTTTTATAATATCTATTGTGCTTTTTGGATCCCACTAACTCTTTCTGTTTTTTATTCTAGGGTTCACGTGTGTGAGTTCAAACCATTTTGCCCATGAATATGATCTCCAGTTTCATCCATTTACCAACAAGAGCCTTGAGATTAGTCTACTTTATAGCTGGGTAGCTTTCCATTGTATGAAAATACTGTATCTTTCCTATCCATTCTGTAGTTGATGGAAAAGCTACCCTTGCCTTTTTTTTGTTTGGTCTTTTGTCACATGGAACAATTCCTTTCTCTTTTTTGAGTTTCAGTCTATGAATTTCCTTTCAAGTTAAATGTGTTTCTTGTATATAGTACATCAATGGATCTTGTTTCTTGATCCACTCTCCCTGTTTCTTTTTATTGCTGAATTGAGGCCATCTACATTAATGGTTACAAGAGCATACATTGGTTTGTCTCTGCCATGCTATCCTTCTGCTGTTGGCCCTCCACTTTTCCCCTTCATTCAACTAGCTGTCCTGTTTGGTGATCCTTTATTTTGAAGATTCATAACAGTGCATTTGACATTGGTTATAACTTACATTTCTTATTTGACATATATTTTATGGACTTTGTTTTTGGATAGTTTGGAAATTGCTCAACAATCATCTCCCTCCAAGTTTTCTATTCCCTACTTTTGGGACTCCATTTAACCCATATAAGAACTCATTCTATCCTTTGTGTTTCAATCTCTTGTTATTTTCTATCACCTTCCTTGTCCTTTTTGCACTACGTGCTAATTCTTGTCAAGTAATTAACAGTTCCTTTAATAGAGTCAAATCTGCTCTCAAATCACTCATTGAATTATATATTTAAATAATTATATTTTACACTCCATTAAGTTCCTTTTGGTTCATTTTAATATATCTGCCTTTTTCCTTATATACTTTATTACTTGTTCATTTTCATTACTGTATTATTCCTTTAAGCATTTTCTATAATATGCTATTTCAATTAAGTACTGCACAATTACTTTATTTAGATTTGCTATTTCTCAGTTAAAATGCCTTGTGTGTTCGATTATTTAATCCACAAGCAGTAATTAGGGAGGCTTTTTGTTCATTTTAAAAAGTGAAAGAACAAAAAACAAGAAACAAACAAAAAAAATCCCCCAAAAACAAAAACAGAAACAACTAAAGTAAAATGACAGCAACAGCAGCAACAAACAATGACTATATAGATTTTCAAAACAAGATGATAGGAATTTAACAATTGTTATATTGCAAATGGTTATCTTCAAAATAGTTGCTCAGGATGCCAGATACAGGAATAAAACAAAATAAGAAAATGGAAGAAAACATTTGATTTCAAAAACAAGACAGAAGGATATCCCCCAGTTGCTATAATGCATATTGTTATCCTCCAAATAGATGCTCAGACTACCAGCTTTAGACTTGCAAAGTCAATCAAACAATACGAGCATTGTTAATTTTTTTTTTTTTTTTTTT
>RJWM01033227.1:0-20798 GCA_004363535.1 Dasyprocta punctata
AAGGAAAATTTGATGGGTCGTTGTCTTAGTCACTTTCCCATTGCTGGGATAAAATACCCAATATCACATTTTAAAGGAGAAGAAGTTTGTATGGGTTCACAGTTTCAGTCCATGGTTGGCCGGCTCTGAGACAGAAACAGCATGGTGGAAGGGAATGGCAGAGGAGAGCTACTCGAGCAACGGCATCCAGGAAGCAGAGAGAAAGAAGAGAGGAGCCAGGAAGTGCGATAAACCTTTCCAGGTCACACCCCCCGGGACCCATCTCTTACCAGAGCCAACCTGCTAACAGTAAGTCAACAGTGGGCTAATCAGTTCATGGGTACTGCACCCCAGTGACCCAATCACCTCCAAATACATGAAGCCTTGGGGGCATACTTTAGATTTGAGCAATAACAAATGTATCATCAATGTAACTACTTCAATGAGATGGTTCTAAGGTCAGAATTTTCCACTGCAGGTAGTATATGATCTGCAGTCCATATTTTCACCTTGCTGGCTTACAGTACTGATACTGGCTTTTCCAGTGCTTTAAAAATTGTTGAAAATTGCTGTGCAAGAACAAACACAAATAAATCACTAAGGGATGCCCATGAAATTCCCTAGCAAATGAATCTTGACCTGTTGTACAGTCACATAGAAACTGATCCTTCTTAAAGCATCATTTGTCAGAATTTTTCCCAGCCTAAAAATACATGAAACCTCATACAGGATGCAATGGATATCTAAAAAATTAATCCCAGACACAGGGGTCAAAATTTCCCTACACTGTTCAAAATGCTTCCCATGGCAAAAAAAAAAAAAAAAAAAAAAAAAAGATACTTAATACCCCTAGAGAGGGACAGATTGTCCACTAGGGAAGGTCTCTTTTTCCACTGAGCCAAGGTTAGTTTCTTTTCTTCTCTTTGCATCTACCACCTGGCCTGCTTGTACAGACACTCAGGAAAAGCTGGAGAACCAGTCCGTCTTATCACTCTGTCCTTAGAGACTTTCCATGTGGCCTGGCTGCCAGAAGTCACACAGAAACCTGTGTCCATCATCAGCCCTGTCAGGTTGAAGGATGGGAGGACTTCCAGAGAAAATAGCTAACTATCCACCATTAAAACTCCTTGTTGATTTTTACCTCCCAAGACACTTTCAATCTAGCCCCAAATGTTAAGTTTTGAACAAAATGGTATCATTAAAACAGAAAGGCAAGTTGGGGTAGGTTTAGGCTAGTGTTAAGATTTGTGAAATTTAGACTCCACACATTTCAATTAAATGGTACATCGATCCATGTACCGAACTGTACTGAAATCTGCTCAAAGTCCCATTTGTCAAGTTTTATCTGCCACCATTTGGATTCAAGATGACAGACTGAGTTATAAATCCAATTCAAGATGGGACTTACGCTGTGCGGTGTATAAAATTTTATCAAAATCAGTCAGCTTCTCCAACAGTTGAACAAGGGATAGACCAAAAAGACAGCTAAAAAGGAAAATGTCATGTCAACTAGCCAAAGTGAGAATTGTGCTTATATCCATCATTTTACATCAATTAATTCATTCAACAAAGAATTTTATTAGCATCTCTACTCTGTGCCAGGTAGGATAATAAGAGCTAGGTAGTAGAAAACATCATGAGGCAGATATGGAGCTTAGATGGGGGAGGGGGGATTAAATAAAATCATTAAAAACTGAGACTAGGACCACCAAGGAAATAAGAAGGGCACTGCGTAGAGAAAAATACTTAGTCTGCTTAGACAAGGTTAGCAAGAAAACCTTCTCTGCAGAGAGATATTTAGGTTGAGATCCAAGGGTGGATCAGAACAGCCACAGAAAGACCCAAGGAAGAGTATGCTAGGCCGAAGAAAAGGCAAGAAGAAAAGGCATGTTCAACGCCTCAAGTGATATCTGCCCTGCTCTTAGCCAGGGGGCTCACAGGAGGAGAAGAGGGGCAAAGTGATCCCCTGGTGTTTCCCAATGCCAACTAGTGACTATTGCATAGTGGTATTATATTATAACTAGAACTGTCAGAAACCATTTGTGTAGATTATGCACAATAATAAGGAGAGATTTCACCAGGAAGACCACTGCAGATGGGGCTTTTCTTCCTCTTTGAGGGCTTCCCGGTCACACACTCAGCAACACCAAACAGTCTGTACATTTTTAATTCCTTGGAGAAATTAGCATTTTTAAATATTACCATCAACCTCATTAAAAGCTTTTAAGTGTGATACATGGTCATGCAGTGGTTTAGAACAGGAAGACATTCTGAGAACTGAGTTATTAGGTAATTTCATCATTGTATAAACACTGCAGGGCGTGTTTACAGAGACTAAGAAATTCATGGTGTCCCAAGGCAAGAAATTTCATATGACCATGGTCACGTGTGGTCCATCATTAACTTAGACGTCATTATATGGTGCACGACTGTAGTTTAATGCTTTTATCACGCGGAAGCATATAAATTTCCCACCATGCATAGGGCAAGAGCCCTCTGTAAAATCAGTTAACCTCAAAAGCAGTCAGGTATTTAGTGCATATCCCGTGGAGCAAATGGCATTTGGGCACTTATGCCGTGTAGGGAGTGTAGAGGAGGGGTTACGGAAGCAGCCAGTTCTCCATGAAAGCTTGTCACATCACTTTAGGGACATACCCAATCTGCTTCATGGGTAGTTCAATTTTCCAGTTGTCAAAAAAAGGTGTCCAACTGTAAAAGGATCCTGCCATTTCTCAATCACCAAAAAGTTATAAATTTTAAAGTTCTCGTGATCACTTTTAAACTCTTTGGAAAATAAAGCATTGCACAAAAGAGTTTTCCTAACTAGCTTACTGATGATGTGTTCTTTGTCGTATCAAGATAAACGAATTCACCACTGATGAAAGATCAGTTTGCTAGGGATATTTATTGATGATGAAAAGGGAATACTATTCAGGAAATACCTACTCATTACCTTTGGTATAGCATATCTAGCTGCAACTTTGCCTACCTGTTCAGGGTGACAAGCCCATCTGTTAAGTGTTGTATTTAAAGGTTGGAGATTCTCCTCATGATGAATTTAAGGATATCCCTTCCAAAACAATAACTAAATGTTGGTTACAGCCTAAATTGTGCACAAATTTTAATTCTCAGTGAGCAATGTTTGATAGATAACACTAAAATAAAATGGTCAAATGGCCTAACCTTTTAGCAATAAAATTGTGCGCAATAAAAATGCTGGAGGGCACCAGTTACTGAACTGTCATGGACTAGAGAATTATTAGACACCATAATTCTGCACTGCAAAACCAAATTTGGAGATTTTTTCCAAGTGAAAAAAAATCCAGGAAATTAAATGGAAAGACCTGTAGTAATGAAATATTAAATGCAATTTCAAGTGCATGAAAAGGTCATCAGCCCCCAAAAAAAAGAGAAAGAGAGAAAGATTTCTATAACAACATTAATTTTGTCACACTTCATGTATGCCTGGGCTTAAATACCCATGGAAGCCAATCAGGTCCAGACTGAGGCAGGAGAAAGGGAGGCAGGGGGCAAGAATGCAAGGGCAGGGGGAGCAGGGCGGAGGAGCCTGGAATGGAGGAGAGTAGGACTTAAGAGTAAATAAGCAAGAAGTTAGAACAAAAACATTTCATTTGTTTTGCAAAGTTGAAGCTATATTGTACAACTATCCATCAGCTCCAGAAAAATGAGTGGGCCTCCACCATGACACGTCAGTTGTAACTAAAGTTCAACCTGATTCTTATCCCTCACGCTGCTGTAATTCTGGCTCCTCACTATTTTAACCTCACCATAACTGACTTCCATTTCTGGTCAAAGAAAGTAAGTATCATAATATGGGCTGGTGGACATCTGGAGTTAGTCAGCATAGAAGTGGCTCTGTGATGCATGCCACTGTAATTAAAAGCAATTGCAGAAATTTAGCAGCATCACGTTCTGGGTTAGATTTCTTGTTGCTGTGACCAAATGCCTGAGAAACTCAACCTAAAGGATGAGAAGTTCATTTGGCTCACAGTTTCAAAGGTTTTAGTCCATGGATGATTGGATCCATAGAAGAAACATCATGATAAAGGGCATGGCAGAGGAGAGATGCTCAACTCAGACAGCCAGGAAGTAGAGAACCCAAGGAGAAAGGGCCAGAGACCAGATATAGTCTTTAAGGACACAGACCCTGACACGCTCACTGCCTAGAACTGTGCTTTACTAATATCTTAGGCATCTCTCAAACCAATCAAATTAACAATCAACATTCACCATCACATACTGTCATCAAGTTAGTAACATGTATATAGGAAGTGGAAGGGAGAGATCCAGAGAAATTTTTAAGGCAACATTTTCCAATGAAAAATTATTGAGTGAATAAAATGGCTCATTGCTAACATCATACACCTCAAACTGAGGGCTGACAAATTGTCTTGGTAGAATATTGTTCACGGATTCACAAAGAAAAAATCTTTAACACCTAGCCACCTGGACAAGGCCAACACTCATACAGTCTTACTCTCTTTCTTCATATGCACCACAGAAATAAGATGATCAGTAATTTATGGTTGCTGTAACTTGAAAATCTAAACAGTACATGATGAAATCATTTTCTTGAAAATACCAATCTGTGTGGTTGTAATGCTGGATGGCACAAAAAGAGATTTATATTTATGGCCAATTTTTATTTATCCTCACCTATTTATAAATTGTGCTACAACTTCAATAACCATGGTTAAAAAAGAATAACGTCACTTCTAACCACTGCCTTTGACTGCGAAAACAATTTCACCGTAATAGATAACACTAAAATACTCCAAGAATAATCTATAAATGAATCCTGGATTACTCGTCTAAAGATGGTGGTTATAAATGATTACATGAAAGAGTTGATGTTACTTTGAAAATCTTAGAGTCTGTCTATGGATTTTTGTATTTTATATGTAACATTTTTATGAAGTGATTTTGCCTTTACATAATAGCTTTCATCTTCAAAGCACTTCACAAATATGAACTAGTTACATAAAAAGCTGTATTACTGTAAGATCAGAAAATGGGAAAGCTAGAGTTCTCTTAGCAACACTCACTCTCACACATTCATGCAGTTACTCTAAAGCCCAGGTTATGTGCTTAAAATGTATTTAATTATCAACATTGTTTTTAAAAATCCAAAGGGTTAACAAAGCCTTTTAATTGGACCAGGGATGTAGCTCAGCAGCATAAGCATCTGTCTGGCAAGCGCAAGGTCCTGAGTTTGATTTCTGGTACAAAAAAACTTTAAAAAAGCTTTTACTATACCAGAATATTGTTATTTTCTATAAAAATTTCATTTTGACTAGATTTGTGAAGTTTAAATAAATTAGACTTATTATGACAAATCTCTGCATTCTTTTATTTCATAAAAGCTGTTAAATGTCTTAAAAATGTTCAATGACATTTTAGCATATTAATATTGAAAAACATTAAGTATACTTCAGTGATCAATGATTTCATAAACTACAGTATATCTATATGATATAATATCAATTATAATATAGACATTCATAAATCTGTTTTTAAAGAATATTTAGATGCACAGGAAATGTCCATACTATCTTAGTTTTTAAAAGGTCACAAGACTCTTTACACTCTGTAATGAAAATTTTATATTTTGTAAAAGAAATAATTATATATAGATATGTAAGCAAATTGGATGAAATAAATATGTATGGTGAGGTACATGCAGCTTTGTTCCTTGGTTTGGACTTTATTATTTAAATTCTTCATAATCAAATACACAGTGTTTTTAAAAATCAAAATCTTGTTATTTGAAGAAAAACTTAATTACAATCCTTGTCATCAAGAACCACACTCTACTGGATAAGTAGACAACGCCAGTCCGCTCTCTTGGAGAGTAAGGAGTGCAGGAGAGATGGAAATCATTCCTAACCACTGCCTTCTACTCAGACAGAAATTCAGAGAAGGAAAAAGAACATGACTTAAGTTTTACAAAATGAGCAAGTGCTTGATAACAACACAGAGAGAGCAGTCCAGAGAGAGAAAATGGCACACAAAGGCAGAGAAACATGGGACACAGGGAACAAAAAGGAAAACGCAGAGCATCTTTGGGGCAATTGTGGCCAAGATCTTAGAAGATGCTGTGGAGATGACGCGTGGCAGATCACCACGGAAGACCCTGGTCACCGTGGAAGAGTCCAGTGCCACGCTGTCTGATAACACACGGAGCTGCTGAGAAAGGGGGTGTGGGGAGCACTATGCTTGAGGAAGTAAAAGGAGTGTGTGTGGCTGAAGCAAGGTGAGAACTGGAGGGAAGTGAAACTAGAGTCAGGGGTAGGGGTTAGGGGACTCCCAGGGGTTCATGTCAGGCAGAAACTGTGGGAACACAAAGCAGACAAGGTGTTCCATTTAGAGTAGGGCTGGGGCTCAGCCGTAGAGTGCTTGCCTGGCATAAGTGAGGTCATGGACTGGAGCCCTGGCAATGCAAAAAAATAATGAAGAGACAGATCTTAGTGGTCAGCTAGATGAGGGGAATGAAAAAAAAACTGTCTAAGATAATTTCTAGGCCTCTAGATTGGGTGATGGAGTGGACAGTGGCATTATTACCAGAAGAGGGAGGTTTGGGTGGCGAACCAATGATTTTGCCTTGCGAAGTACAGAATTACAGATGATTGAGTATCCAGATAAAAATAAACAGCAGACTGCATGGATGAGGACACCAGTCATAAGCAAAGGGTAGAGGGGCAGACCCGGGAACACACAAAAAAATAGCTGTGTGGTGATATCTGTGCACCCATGTTTATAGCAACCCAATTTGTAATAGCCAGATCTTGGAAACAACCCAAGTGCCCATCAATCAAAGAATGGATAAAAAAGATGTGGCATTTTTATACAATGGAGTACTACTCAGCTATTAAGAAAGATTGCATTGAGACTTTTTTAAGTAAATGGTCATGACTTGAGACCATACTCATAAGTGAGATAAATCAAACCCACATGTGTAAATACCATATTGTCCCCCTAGTGTAAGAAACTGAAAAAGTATATATGATCCAAAATCTATAATAAATACTATGTAAGGGTAAAAAACAGCTCGAAGAGCAAAAGTAACTGGGAAGGGAAAAGGGGGAAAGAGAAAAGGGAAAAGGAAAAGATATAAATCTGTATAAATGTATATGTAAGATAACTAAAACAAACACACTGCTGAATGCATTCGTTATTGAGAAAGAACAATTAATACTCATATGATTAGGTCAATTTTACATGTCTATATCTGTTAATGCAAGTAACCATTTTAAAGATAACAATACGCAATATTGCAACCATTGTCAAGTTTCTATCATCCTGTTTTGTAAACCTGCAATGTTACTGTTGTGCATTTACTCTAGTCATTTGTTTGTCTCTTTTGCTTGTTGTCTTTGTTATATATGTCTTTTTTTTCTTTGCTTAAATAAAAAAAATAGCTGTGTGCTTTGCCAGGATAATTGTCCTATTCATTCCATTAGTTCATTGAAAGGAACAGTTAGTGCTTTTATCGTTTGATCAATTTTGTATCCTTCTATCTGGTAGTCAGAGCAACTATTTTGAAGACAATATGCAATATAATAACCATTGTTAATTTCCTATTATTTTGTTTT
Organism: Dasyprocta punctata; assembly: GCA_004363535.1. Taxonomy (NCBI): domain Eukaryota; kingdom Metazoa; phylum Chordata; class Mammalia; order Rodentia; family Dasyproctidae; genus Dasyprocta; species Dasyprocta punctata. The sequence continues at coordinate 7,593 of RJWM01033227.1, forward strand.
AAAATTCTGTATCATTTTTATTGGTTTGTTTTTTACTATATTTAACAAAAAAAAAAAAAAGGAATGGGTGGTATCCTAGTTACTTTTATCTCATTGCTGAGACAAAATAGCTGACACCCAAAGTTAAGGAGGAAAAAGTTTATTTAGTTCGAAGTTTGTAGAGGTTTCAGTCTATAACCAGCTGGCTCCAAAGCAGGGTAGCACATGGCAGAGGGCCAACAGTTCATGGTAGCAGAAGACAGCAAAAGCAACAGGAGCAAAAGGGGGAAAATGAGCCTCTTTTCCTCCCTTGTATAATATGCAGGCTACCTTGCCCTTGGGTGGGTGTAGCACTCACACCATCTCTCTGCCTTCCTCTTACACAGGATATTTACAAAATGAGGACCTTGGCCCCTTGCTGTGTCCTTTAGTTAAGCGTTTAAACTTCTCAAATTGATACAATGAACAACACCCTCGAGTGGTAAGGGCATGTCCTCTACACACCAGGATGTAGAACTGCTGAGTTACTTAGTTAAGCTTCTAGACTTCTGAAGTTGATGCAATGAATCAACCATAATACGTGGAATAACTTCAGAAGATGGAGCAGAGCAAAGAGTCCAGAAACCTGGGCCACATCAACCTTAGGGGAAGAGACACAGAGCCAAAAACACAACCAAGATAGAACAGCCAGAGTGCATGAGATCCTGGGAGCCTAGAAACAAGGGATTTTCAGGCTGTGACCCAAATTGTGAAATGCTGCTGAGGTCATGTAAGACAACAGCCGAAATATCCAACTTACGTTTGATAATAAAATCCTCTTTTGTCATTGCTGTGTAGCTTCAGTGGGTGACATGGACAGAAGCTTAGAGGATTGGTAGAGGTTTGATTCAAATTTCAGGAGTGTGCAAGGGTTAGAGAACCCTTTTATAACCCTACCACAAGCCAAAGATGACAGCACCAAAATTAAAACTGAACGCAGTACTAGGAGAATAAGGCTTCGATTGGTTAGTAGTGACTAGCTGTAATAGCAGTAACAATTACCACAAAAATGAAGTAATCATTTTTTATCTAGTGAAAATGCAGTAGACACATCGCCACAAAACAGAGATGTTAAATATGTCCAAATGTCCACACTTAAAATCTCAGCATTATCTAGCGTTACTTCACATTCACAAAGTCTTTTGTGAGTGTATTTCAAAAACTCCTGAGATCCCATTTCTAAAATCTTACCTTAAATTTTTATGTTACCCAGGTAATTGAAAGAGTTGGCTGATATAAAGAATTCCACTGATAGCTATAAATAATTTGGAATCAGGATTGAATTAATTTTTGCTTAAATTGCCTAGTAAGGCTAAATTAACTGAACAATTCTTCCAATATTAAGTAAACCTGAGGATGATGAGATAAAAATCTATTGGTGTAGTATAAAATCATTGAAGAAGTCTCTATAGAAATTAAAATTTGGGGCTAGGGGTTTAGCTCAGCAGCACAAGCGCCTGCCTGGCAAGTGCGAGGTCATGAGTTCAATCCCCGATACCAAAAAAAACAAAAAAGAAAAGAAATTTAAATTTAATTTTTGTTGTGGTTTAATTTAGTATTGGGATCCTCAGCCCACAGTGGGGTCAAATTCTATTCGCCTTTCTTGCAATTCACCTAGAAATATCAATTTTTATTATATGAATTGAGATCCATAAAAAATTTTTTTTCTAACCTGATAATTCCACTTGGGAATTTGTTGTGCAATAATAGAAGAATGCTACATGTGAAATATATATTCACTGGAAATTATCTAAAAGAATAAAACTCAAAAACAACTGAAAAAAAACAGCAAAGAAACAAAGTATATAAAGTATGAACATCAGCTTAATGGAATAATTCACAGTCATTAAATATGTGAAACAAGCCTAAACAAAATTATTTGTTCACTTTGACTACAATCACATAATTATAAATTATTTATGCAAACCAAAAAATCCCTTAATATAATATGTAAAGTCAAACTCAAAACAAGAGTGCTTTGTTATAGGAAAAAGAATTGTTTTTGTTTCTTTTTTCAAACTTTCCTTTAACGATCATGAGAACATTTAGAATTTAAAAAGAAGACAGGCAGGTGGGAAAGGGGAGGGAAGATTGAAGTGGCTGGGGGAATAAGTAAGAACCAAAAATCAGTGGAAAAGATATAGTTCTAAGTAAGAATAAAAATTCTAAAAAATGTACCTAAACACATTTTGTAGACTATTTGTAGCCTGTGATTCATTCTAGCCTGAAGCTCTGTTTAGGACTGATACCAGGTTAAATGGAGTTATCTATTTGCAGGTCTGACTCATTTAAACAATACTGACAGATACTGTGTTAGCTATATAGTTGGTGTCTGTAAATATGTTTTTGAAAGTTTTTTTCACCAATTTTTCCAGAAAACAAGGAAATAAAGATGGCAGGCAGTTCTAGCATAAACTGTTAGTGAAATAGTGAATTAACAAATGTCTCTGTATTTTTAGCTGAGTGTCATTTACAATAGACAATTATAACTTTGAGATATTTTCAGTAAAATTTTGAATATACACAAATAAGAACACTAAGGTAGAACTAGATCTATCTGTTGCTAACAGAACTTCTGTTTGAAGGGATTGAGATTAACAAAGACTGTTTTCCATAATTTCTATGGGAACTGAACTTTTTCCACCTATAGTAATGCCTCCTATAACAATTATGTTGCTTACTGTCTTGAAGGTCACACTAGTTAGAGAGGGGGCTGCAGAGTCAGAGGGGTTCGAAACTGAGCTCCAACATTATTAGCTCAGAGACCCTCCGTGAGCTCCAGAAATGCTATGTGCTTCTGGTTCCTCATTTGCAAAACGGAGATGATAGCATCTATCTCACGAGGTCTTGTAAATATTAAGTGAGATTAATGTATGCTGAGCACTGAGAGGTATGTCTGGAACATAATAAGCGCAGAGATGATGTTAGCTGTTATTATTATTAGATGCTACAGGGATACCAGAGAAACCAGAGCTCTGGCCTTGGGGAGTCAGCCTTTATTACTAATAATAATGATGACATAAATAAGGATCATGGTAACTATTAATATACTTTTTGAATGCCTACCATTATTTGCATGCATTAACTCTTGCTATTACACTAAAACTCTATAAGACAAGTCTTTGGACCATTCGATAGCTCAAGAAACTGCGGGCTAGGAGAATATGTCAACTAACAGTCATTCCCACTAGTAGAGGTGTTAGTTAAGGACTGAGAACCTTTCATTCTAAAGCTACGAATTAGAAAAAAAAGAAACAAACCCCATCAGCCTCCACAGTACAACCCAAGGAAGAAAATCGAGCTGAGAGTTTATGACCTGCTTTTCTGTTGACCAAGTGATTTAGATAGAGTTTGGAGTTTTTAATGCTATAGTAAAACTGGAGTAAATATTAACCAGAGTATGAGTTGTCGCATTTTTTTCCCTTTTCAGAAAAAAGAAAATTATTGAAAGCGAGAGTTTCAAAAAGCAGAACTCTGAACTGTTAGCAGCTATATCCTAAGAGTTCATGGAATATGATTATTCTTCAAATAAAACTGTGTGTCCTGCTGCAAAATATGATCAGAGTCCCAAGACAGGAGCTTACCACTTCCTTTCCCCTCAAATATAAATTAAAAGTTCACCGTTTGAAAATACCATACATGCAAAAGAAGGTAGGAATTCTGGCAAGTTATGTAAATACTGGTCCTTTTTAAGCATTATTTTACAGAAACTGAGGTACTTTATCAGAGTGTTGATGTCATAAAAAACATTTTATTGTGGGAAATTATGGAAAAGAAGATGAAAACAAATCACTTGGAAGTCTATAACCCCAAAAGAATACTCTTAATACTGTAATGGTTTGCATATGCGTGATACAGAGATGAGTACTTATACGTGTCCACATGCCCCCAGTATCAAGTGCTATTCACAACCTGCAGCTTGTATCATAACAATTTCTGTTGTGGTTATCTAAAACTGCTCCCTCTTGTCTTGGGGTGCTGAATGTGCTCTTTTGTCCTGTTTGCTTTCATTTAACATTGTATTAGGAACATTCTCTATGGTATTAAATACTGCTTGAAACAGGATTTTGGGGGTAACTTTCAGATTTTGAACTCTCACCCTTTTAGGAAAGCAAGGGGCTGAGAATCCAGCTCAGTGGTAGAGCATGTGTTTCATAGAGGCCCTGGGTCCAATGCCCAGCACCAAAAAAATAAAAGTAGACTCAAGAATTTTCTGTAGTTCAAACTTTTCTAACATGGTATAAGATCAGCTACATTTGGCACAGGTAAAGTTGTCTAAAGCAATTTAGAAATGTAATTAATTTTGCCTTAAATTATCAGAGGGAAAGAAAAGCTTTCAGTTACAGATAATTCCTTGTGTTTGCATCTTAACAGGCCTGTTTTGAGTATTGCACATCTTTTGATTATAAAAGTTTTCTTTTGCTTTATTATTTTCCTCACCCATAATGTAGAAATAAATATTATTATGAAGTTCTTCAAAAATCTAATTATTCCACAGACAGTTATAACTTTTCCAAAATATGTTTCTGGATGAATATTCTCCATAATATTGTGTTTAGAGGACAGTTTGTAGTTTTTTTTAAATAGAAAACAGTAAGCTCTCCAAAATTAGTATTTGAGTTGCCCGTATCTTGTTTGCAAGCCATGTGTTATGTACACAGTATATGCAATCTACATAACATCTCTGGCTAATCATGCAAAATAAAGTTGTGGCATTTTTATAAAGAAATACTTTCACCATTGGCATAAATTTACATCGAAACATACACAAAAAATTTATTTGGTACCAGTTATGTTGTAGTGCAGCTATGTATACTTTCTCCTAGTTTGTTGAATCCCTGTCTAAGAGGGGCTTTGTTGAAATCTAACTTTATTGCTTCTGGTTGGCAATTGAGCTGTATGTAGCAGATACGCTGATTTTTAAAAAAAGAAAGAAAGAACTATAATAATGGTGTGGTCTCCTGAGAATACATTTATTTCTGCAGTATAAAACAAAATTAAATTCTTCAATCTCCAAAACTATTAAAAGGTTGTATTTAAAATGCATGAAGCATTAAAAAGACATCAAAATTAAAATAATCTCATAAATCTCTTCATTTAAAAGACTTATTAGAATACAGATCGAGGCAGAAAACAGCTGTCCAGCACTCCAGAACAGTAAATTATGACTATTTTAAATTTTTTTCATTTTTGTCATTGAAAGTTCTTTTCCAGAATAATGGTATTGCTATAGCAAGACCAACTGTCCCATATATTTAATATGTGAAAAGCAAACAGACTCTGAAACAGATTCACTGTATATTCTTTCAAAGATCAGTCAACCACACAGGACTGCACTCCAACATAGGATACAGGATACTCAAGCAGAAATTAGTTTTTCATGTACAATTGATCAAATTAATTATTATTCCACTTCAGCTTGCCAGAGCACTGGGGACACATCTTAGGGAAGTCAGATAGGGTAAGAGTTTTATTGTCATCCCCTTTCTTCTCTGGATCTACAACCTAAGGAGAAATAGCCATGCGGGAATGACAATCAGATGTGTGCAATTTGCTATCAATCATTAACACCTAATGCTCCTTATAAATGACTGACAACTGGGTGAAGGTTTTTTTAATAGTCTCACTCCGTAGACCATTATGTGTCAGTCTTGATCGTGCTGGAGCATTCCTGGGAGAACAATTAAACTATCACGTTGATTGCTCCTTAGTGCAGTTGAATCCTAAAAGGAGAATAGATGAACGAGATGGCTGACCGTGAGGCCTTGTGCCATTTGCCCCCGTGCATTCCTTAAGCATATACTGTGAACCAAGCAGAGCTATTTTTGATAGAAAGCAGCCAGATATGCTTTGAAAGTCTCATAAGAAGATAAAAGGTGTGTTCCCATAAAGCCGCCTCCTATTTTTATCACCTCCCTTCCGCTGGTGGACTCTGACATCATTCCTCCTTAGCAGAGATAAGATTAGTAGACTGCGGGCTTTATTAGGAGCTGCTTAAACACCATTAATCCAACTGAGTTGATGGCGTAGCAGGTACCAGATCTTATTCTGCCTTCTCTTTCCAGAAGACGACACAGGTAGCGGAATTCGACTTCTTTCCAGAAACAGCATCTATCTTTGTAATTCTGCACACTTTCCCGTTGCTTCAGCTTGGGCAGGCTGAGCAAAGCTCCTTATCTAAGACTGAAAAGGATAACAGGACTGCTCAAGTATAAAAACTGCAAGTATTTTATTTATCTCTCTTTCTTTCTGCTTAGATTACCATTATCTTTGGTCACTGAATTTTGTCTTTTGGGCTTTGCGTGAAGAGCCAAGTCAACCTGAAGGTACAGCTCTAAGCCCAATGGATTACTGTCTCTCTCTCTCTCTCTCTCTCTCTCTCTCTCTCTCTCTCTCTCACACACACACACACACACACACACACACACAGACTCTCCTTCTCCCCTTCTCCTCTTCCTCCTCTTTCTTCTCCTCCTGTCCTTTCTTTGGCTTTACCCTAGAGTTCACTTCCCATGAATGGTTTTAGATGACTCGATGACCTTCCTTGAACAATATTTATGGAGGTCCTACAAATGCCTCAGAAGCTGCTACTTACTTCTATTTAAGCCTAAAAGACAGGCTGTCTAAAACCAGCCTCAGCATTGTAGGAAAAGACATTACGTAAAACAATTACTAACAAGAATTTCTACGCCCTCTGTCCCTCTTTTCTTACAGCTGAAGTAAGGCATTGTGAAAGCCACAGAGATGCACTGAGAAGAGATTCTCGCCTGTAAAAGCTTCAAGGCAAGGAGGAGATGGGTATGTGAGCACCCAGCTCTAAGATTTGAGCAGCAGAAATACTGACTCAAATGAAAAGACAGAGGCTGTGGGCATGTGCTCTTCATTCTGCCTAGAAGGTTCAGGAAGGAGGACTCGTAGGAATCCTGTTATTAGCAAGTGGGGAAGAGGTCAGCTAGGATTAAGGAACAGTATAGCAGACACAAGGAGAGATGGAAGTTTCTGGAACACTGGTTGCCACCACTGTTGCTACTATTTCTGTCCTGTGAGCTCCACGTTCATAGTTCTTGCTATATCCACACATCATCTATACCAGTATTAGCTTAGTATTCTGTTTTTTAAATTGCCTCCATTTTTACTGAATAAATTTCTGTTTTAAAAAGAAGTTCTGTGGCCCTCTTATAAATGGAAACCCAGCATCTCTCCTGCCCCAAGTATAAGACAATTATAAAAATAAACAAAAGAAGGCAAAATAAAAACAATGAAATTGCAGTTATAATCAGCTGTCTGAGGCTAGCCTCTCCTTTACAAAGGGAAGGTGTGGTAGCAAGATATTAAAGACTTCCCAACACTAAAACTAAGACTTCTCTCAAGGTCCTCTGAAGGTTGAAAGAGAATTCTCAACTGCCCGAATTGTCGCTCTGGCTCTTCGGGGCTATGTTAGTTCACACCCACCGGCATTGTGAATCATGGTCCTACTCTCTGGGAAACAGTAAGACTTCTTTCTGGGAAACACAAAATCCTCAGGAGCTGACCATGAGAAGGATGTAAGAAGCAAGATGGCAGGGGGCAGATTTAGGGCTCAGGGAGCCCCTGAAGTCATGCCAACTTGTTGGCCTTCACATGCAGTGCTGGGAAATTACTGCAGGGAGGTAAATCTTTAAGTATAAAACTGGTTATTGTATAAAAGATAAGCAGACAAAGAAGAGATGAAAAAACTGAGATAACAGTTCATTTGAGAGAAGCCAAGCATCTTAACTGGAGTAATAAAAGACAGGAAGGGAAGCAGGTGATGCTACTCCCCAGCAGCACCCCGCCCTGCCACACTTCGCAGCTACACAGGGATGTTCCTCCATCCTGCTCTATCCTTCACATGAACCAAGTCATTATTGCTGCATTTCATCAAATCTAAGATGCTATCAATTGTGAGATGCACCATTATTTTATATGCCACTAAGAAAGAAAAATGCTGCCAATTAAATGATGATACACCATCACTTGTAAGAAGCATCCAATTTTAGAGATGCTAAAATGTAGGGGGAAAATGCTTGTCTTGAAATCAATGAGACACGTTATTAATCACTATTGCTTAAAAGCAAATAATATAGAGCTTGAAAGTTAATTGGTTTTCAGAAAACAATGAAAACGCATATTTGGTACAATGTCCTGCTTGATGTAACTAGAGTAACAAATTATCGTTCTTTTGAGACAAGACAATACAAATACTAGTTCAGAAAGACCCGGATCCAAGTCTTGTTCCCACTACTAACTAGATGAGACACCTTACTGAAATAACAAACTCTCAAAATTTCAGTTAGTTTATCTGAAAGATGCACTTTGTAAATTTCAATATTTAAATACATGACACCAAATGAAAACCTAGAATAAGGACCCTGAGCATGTTCCTGTCCAGATTTGTCGGAAGTAGCTTTTAACAAAGGTAATCATCTTGTGAGTTCGAGGCCGGCTTGGGCTACAACGCGAGCGCAAGGCTGGCCTGAGCTACACAGTGCGACCCTGCCTCAAAAAACCAGGGCCGGGAGCTTGGCTTAGCAGCTTACGCGCCTGTCAGGCAGGTGCGAGGTTGTGAGCTCGATCCCCGGTGCCACAAAAAAAAAAAAAAAAAAAAAAAGGTAATCATCATTTGTAGCTAATATCATCAGTGGTGATACAAGTAACAAAGTTGTTTTTCCTCTTTTCTTTAATCAACCCAAAGAACTACAGTGCCCACTGGTCTTGGCTTTACGATGCTTACTTTACACACGATAGGCCATTAGGACTGGTCAGTCTGAACAGAGCTAGGTCTCATACAGGCGTGTGCGTTTGGGTTGGTCATTTTATACCTCAGATTCAAGGTCCCTGTGCTTTCCTGTTCCAAGGCTCTTCCAGGACACGATGTGTGTAAATGTGAATCAGCCTCAAGAGGATATGTGGAGTGATCTGTCTCTGTGCATCGCCTAGAACAGGAAGTTCTCCTCCCATTGGCAAAGCAGCCCCTCTTTAATATGTGGATTACTCTGCCAGGTGCTTCAAGCTACAACATAACCTGAGCCTCTCACGAAGCCCGGGAGTTAGACAGGACTGGAGCATCACCGTCCCGAGTCATGGAGAAAGAAACAGATTCGGAAGTAGGATTCCCCATCATTCAACACCGGGGCTGAGAAGGGAGCCTACATCTGGCTCCAAATGCAGACCGCATTCTAGTCGCTCTGCGCTACCACATCAGTTTCAAAAGCACATTTTTAAAGGGCAAAAATGCAATGATACCATTTCGCTCTTCCTCCATCCTTTTTATTCCCCGGGAGAGACCTCTTCATCACAGTGGCCCTCAAATTCTCCCTCATCTCTCTCAGTGTTCTGGAAATGAAAGAAATGGCTAAGAGACTCGACCTGTTACTCTTATATTTTCTAGAACTGGGCACCTCTAGGGCCTTGAGCAGGGAGGGTGCTGGGAAGGTGCTGCCATCAGGTAGAGCCACTAGGGAGCAGAGCGAGGACCAAGTCGTTGCAGATGGCGACTGAGGACTCAGAGGCAGCCAGGCGAGGGCAATGTGCCTCCCGCTTGTGCTAGTCAGTGTCGGAGCTGACAAGCTGGGGGATGCTAGACAGGTTGCTTTCTTTCTGTGTTAGGTAGTGTTTGATCTAGTAATCTCTAAGAGAAAGTCTCTCTTCAAGAGCTCTTGACTCATGACCTTTGGCAGTCTAGTATTAAATTGCTCACATTGCCATTCTTCCTGCAGGTGGACGGCAATACAGATGAAAGAAGACGATGGCTACACAGTGTCCTCAATACTAAGACGGCCAAGATGCTGCCTGTAGAGCGCCTCCTAACGGATGGGCTGTGTTACTACAAGCTCCTCCTTGGAACTATAACTGAATTCTTAGTATAACTTCTCTATTTGTTTGGGTGTTTGTTTGTTTTTCAGAGACTCCAGATCTTCTTTTTTTTAAACATGGTCTTACTAAATCATTCCACTGCCCAAGTCTGGCTGAAACTTGGAGTCCTCCTGCCTCATCCCTTCAGAGTGCTGGGATTACTGGTGGGTGCCATCACCTCCATCTTCAAAAAAACATTATTACTCCTTTCAAATTAATGTAATAAAGGTTAAACAACTTTATTATTAAATTTTCAGTGAACACAACAAAAATCAATAAGCCAAGTTACTGCATAAACTGGGGTCTTGAGTAAAAATTCACAAAAGATATAAATGGCTCTTAAACTCAATGTCAGTTCACACTGGTAATCAAAGAAGAGAAAATTAAAGCATGACATAATTTTAGCTGACTAACAGTGTCATCCAGTTCATTATACCCAGTGCTGAAGAGGTGATACATGAGGTACCTGAGCACACCTTAGCTGCTAAATCTTCCTGAAAATACTGTAGCAGAGTATATCTGAAGCTTCATGTTTGGCCACATATGTGCAAAGTATGAAGAAAACTTGTACAGTACTGTGGTCCTCCAATACCCATTTCCCCCCTTTTTAAGCAAAGTCCTCAATTTTTAATTGCATACATGGCCACTTGTCTCAAAGACTACAAGTCCTAATCTTCTTGTACCTAACCATGGCCCTGTAAACATGTTTTATACTAAGTAAACCAAGTGGGAATGAGAGGCGCAGATTTCCAGCAGTTTCTTTGATGAGAGACATGCTTTCTTTTCCCACTGTCTTATTCTTTCTTTCTGACTGGAACATATCTTCAGTGGCTAGATATCCTACAACCACCTTGGATCATGAAGTAGTCTGAGAATAGAACTCATATGTGGTAAAGCAGTGAAAAAAAAAAGGCTAGTCCTACTACCTCCAAATTTTTTTAACTCAGAAGACAAACTTTTATTTTGTTTAAGCCACAATAAATTGAATTTTTACTTATAATCAAAGCCAATGTCAATAATATGTGAATTAATATCAAATAATGGCAAAATACTTGATTGAAAAGAGCCAGATTCAAAACAATGTATAATATGCTACTATTCATATTTGAAAAAAGAAATAGAAAACACTAATATATGTAGGACCTGTGTCTCCCACTGGTCACACCTTTATCTCTTGTTCACTTAACAGAATTTGATATTGCAACGTGACCCATTTAAACCCACAGAATAATCAGAGATTGACACTGTGCTGCTTCCCACTGAGCCTACGAAGCCCTGGCAGCTTCTACCAAATGTTCTTTGTGATATTATTTATAGTAGTAAATAAATAAATCGAACTTCAGAACATTTGCAATGCAACATTACTTTATATATATTTGTACATACATTATATAGCACAATGATGGGAAAATGCTGATTATATAGAAAGAAAATGATGATATATAAAATAATACTTGTATGAAATATTGTACTCTGCAAAAATACATAGAAAAGAACTTGAATGAATTACATTAAAATTATTAACATTACTCACCTCTGAGTGAGAGAATAAAGGTTAATTTGTGGGAGCCCATCATTCTTTTCAAATTTCTTGCATAGTATAGTTTACTTTTGATTTTAATAATTCTGTTTTTATTTCTAGATATTCTTCTTGGTCCTTGTTCAATGCTTTCAAATCTTTTATATTGAATTCTTTGATTAACTCTGTGTAGTCTTCCTGGTACATTTGTCACTTGGGATTAGTACATTTCTTTATTCAAGGTTTGAGTTCTCTGCTTTCACTGAACATTGTTAAGCTACTTAATGTCACTTTCTTCATCTTTATCTTCTGTGTCATCCTAACTGTAATATATGGACACTTGAGGACCTTATTCTGCCATTTGTTGTTTCTCTTGGTTTCAATATGAGCAACTAAATCTTGTGTGTGTGTGTGTGTGTGTGTGTGTGTGTGTGTTTAGTTCTGTATGAAGTCACAGGAGGCCAGAAAAACCAATGCCTAGGGTAAAGGTGAATTTCCCCAGAGAACAGTTGCACAGGAGTCTTTTTGGCAGTTTTAACCATTTACTTTGGGGAGGAGATAGTTTCTGCCTAAAGTTGTGGCTAAGAAATCTCAGCTAAGATGGGACTTTGTTTTCTAACCCACTCTTTCACAGACAGTGTAGCTTCTCAAGGGCCTAGGTTTTGGGTTAGCATCTTGGTTTTTACTTTCCACATAGCAAGGGTCCCAAAGCTGGTTTCTGGTTCCCAGTAGAGCAATCCAAGTATAGAAATATTACTTTCTATTGTCTACAAGCACCCTCGGGACAGAGCCTCATCTAAAATTTCCCACCCAGGCTCCATCTTCCTATTTATTTTTAGTACATGGAATTTTCCCTCACTTTTTTTTTTTTTTGCAGATATTATAAGAATGTTTTGGTTGTATGTTACCCAGTACACTTAGTTTCTTTGAATACCAACATTTATCAGAATATCTGATCAACCCACCACGAAGCCAGAATTAGAGGTCTGAGTCGATGTTTCTTCTATAATCAGGAAAGTTTTAAGTACACAAGAGCCTGTTCCTACAAAATAGGAAATATCTCACCTATATTAACTGTCCTAAAATTTTTTCTGACAGCCTGCTTTATCCATAACTAAAAATGTTCAGTACAGCTCTAGGAAAACCATGTACCTCACCAAGACTGAAATTAACTAACTCATCACCATAGTGAAAGGACATTACGTAAGAACTTCCACATGTGAGCAGAGGGAGTAAAGTTCTAGAGAACATTGAATGCCAGAACATACAATGTATTTATTAAATATCTATATTAAGAAAATACAATACTCATATCTGCTAGACAGTATTTTGGAAATGAGTATGTTTTAGTCAGTTTCCCATTATTATAGGAAATACCTCAAGGAATGAACTTAAAAAGAAGAAAGGTTTATTGTGGCTCACAGTTCTGGAGGTTCCAGTTCATGGTCAGTTGACCCCATTGCTTTGGGGTCCTGTGGTTTGCCAGCACGTGATAGTGGGAGCATGTGGCAAGCACTGCTCACCTCACGGCAATCAGGAAGTAAAAAGAAACAAGGGGTCCCAAGGTCCTAATCTCCCCTTTAGGGGCACTGCCCCTATGACCTAGCTTCCTGCCACAAGGCCCCACCTCTTAAAAGTTCCACCATCTCCCACTAGTGCCATGGGCTGGTGATGAACCTTTTGGGGACATTCAAGATCCAAATTATCACATAGTGCTAACATACTATTGCCTTGTATTTCTCTGTGTGTGTGATACTGGAGACAGAACCTAGACCTTTAGCACTGATGCTACATCC
>RJWM01033228.1:0-20787 GCA_004363535.1 Dasyprocta punctata
AAATATTAGTCTAGGAAAAACAATAAGAAAAAGCTTACAAAACAAAATATAACATGGTATCTAAAACCATGTGCAATTCTAAAAAACAGTCTGCCACTTCTGCTGAGATTTTCCATAGTTGTGATACATGCGTTTTATTACTGAAATAGCATATGCTAAAGAAATTAGCCAGGCTGTAAATCCAGGCTGTTTTGACTAAGAATGTACCAAAGCCACCTCTTTCCTAATACTCAAGTGGTGCTCAACTCAGCAAGTAGGGGCTTTCACATCAAAAGGAGTAAACTAGAACTATGAAAGTAGATCTGCCAAGACATTACATGACTCATTCCGAGGTCAAGTGGTCATCATCTGTGGATCAGCATGACTAGTGGGAAGCTGGTTTTAACTCACATTTTTTAAGTGCTGTGTCATCCAGGAAAGGGCAAGCAATGAAATCAGGTCAGATGATCAATGTCGAAAGAGCAATGGATGATATTCTGCACAGAAAAGCAATAACTAATGTTAACATCTTCTTTTCCTTCTTCAATGTCCAGTGACATGAGACTAGCACTGATTTTCTAAATCTGTAGTTCTCAAACATGAATGTACCTACAGATCACCTAAGAATCTTACTAAAATTCAAATCCCTTTTGGGTAGGTCTGCAGTGAAATTTAAGCCACTGTATTTTAGTAAACATCCAGATGCCGTGACAGTACTTGTTTACACACCACTTCTTGGATAGCAATAGTCTAAAGCAGGGATCAGAAACCTCAGACTCCAGGGCCAAATTTGGTTTTCTGACTATCTTTGTCCAGCCTATAACTAGAGAGTTACCCCTGACCCACTTGGAACAGCAGTGCCAAAGACAGTTGACAAGAAGGCAGCCTCTGAGGCCAAGGAGTAACTGAAAAGACGAAACCACTAAGACCTAAGACCTTGGCCCTCTCCTGATCTTCTGGTATCACAAAATTCCAGGCCTCCTCAGTAAGTCTCTGAGAAAAAAAAAAAGAGGCAGGTAGAGGAGGATGGGTGAGGGGAAAAGGAAAGAGAGAGGCTGGCCCTCTCTGTAGTCTAAGCACACTAATTCTATTAGATTGGATCTCCACACATGACCTCATTTACCTTAATTACTTCCTTAAAGGCCTTAGGTACAAATACTGTCACTGACACAATTCAGTCCAGAACATTGCCCTTGGTGTACACTAAAGTTCATACCTCTTATACTACCTCATCCCTGCTCTAGTGAGCAAACAAAAATGACCAACCTCCATTTTGATTTGATGAGTTAGCCCCTCCACTGACTTGCCCACAAATCCAACATTAGAATTATCCTGTAATTGCAGGTTACCTCATTCAAAGGCCCAGAGCCAAATTTATTGATTAATTAGCAGAACTACACTCTACCCTTGTGGCAGAAGAAACTCCCTAGGATGACTGCAGGGCACAGTCGGAAGTGTCCTGGACAAACAATAGAGTGTTGCAGCTAAGAACATGGACCACCATATACTCAGATCTTTGACCCCGCACAAGTCATTTAAACTTCCTGCACCTCATTTTCCCATGCATAAAATGGGAGCAAAAATAGTGAAAAATAGTGCTCCACCTCTTAAGGTTGTTGTGAAAATTAAACTAATTACTACATAGCAAGCATATAAAATATTGGTACACAGCAAGCACTTGATACCAGTTATTATTTTATCTTGAAATACTGAAGAAATTTTGCATCTATTCCAGAATATACCCAAATTAGTTGCCACTGAGAAAAAGTGATAGTCCAGAAAGAGGCTGTACATATACCCCATGACACACTGTCATGTACATCCAGAATTTGCATAGTCCAATTTAAAAAGCATGAGTTCAAGTGAAAACTTTGGAAATGGGAAAAAAAAGCCTGAGGAATAGAATCAGGCAAAGAAAGCAAAATTCAGAAAAATGTAGATCTTGGATCTTTTTGCCCAGCCAAGTCTAGTCCAGATGAAGCAATAGGACCCTGGGAAGAAAGGAGTCATCAGAGGGTACTGAAGACCTTTCTTGTGTATCATTAATTTCTGGATTTCTTTGTAGCAGAAAGATCTTTCAACAGTCACAGTCCAAACCTGCTTGTTTTGCTCCAAACATGGGCATTAGTTTTGCCTAAAATATCTAGAATACTAGGGAGCTTGAATTGAAAAGGTTGTTTTCTCTTTTTTATACAAAGCAATACAATGCAAGAATTGCAGCTGAGAAACTCTCATTTTTCATTCAGAAACAGCAAAGGAAATTAACCTTAGGAGGCCCAAATCCATGTAAAACAGACTAACGACTAACGGGCAAAATATTTGCTAGGTTTAAGGTTCCTCACTCAATATGCGAATGAGTTTAAGTGAAAAAAGAACAGAAATCACTCTTCTTTTTTTCTTTTTTCCCTGTGTTGATCACAAGGAAAGACCTCTTCAAATGGCTAAAAAAAAGTAAATGACTCAATAGCTATATTGCTCCTGCTGCAAATGCAGCCTCCACATTTAGATTTCTTATTATTCCATCATCTTGAATACACCCAATTATTCTGGGTTTCATATTGTCTGTTTCACACAAAGAGCAGAGTATCTTTCTGAACTTTTGTCTCGTACCATAAATACCTACCAGAAATAAAATCCACAAACTAGGAAGTAAAATGATGCTTCCATGTCTAGTGCAAAATTTGAGGGAAAAAGGCCCTACCTCTACTATATATAGAGGGAAACACAAACACACACACACACGCATTCCTCAAAAGCTATATATAGTACTTCCCTCAGGACTTGAGAAAGCATAATTACAGATCCTCAAACTTTCCACTGCATCATATTTGAGCTGTACTGAAGGGATGTAGTCGTCATCCACAGAGTTTGGAAAATGACCAACTCGCCTTAGAACTGCTTCTCAAGCCATATGTGCACTGGTTACAAAGCCAACTATGATTTCCTCCTAGGCACATGGTTCAATATATGTTTCCGGCACAGGTAGGCATGAACATGAAAGTCATTTTTCAAGAACTCAGATCCTCAAATATCACAGTACCATGAAACTTTCTATTGAGAGGGAGACACCTTGTGGATTATCTCAGAACTGAGCATTTTGGGAAGGCAGACCTGTAATAGAAACAGCACTACAAATGATGACAAGCAGCCACCCTTTTTAAAGCACTTCTTATATATCAGGCACAATGACTGGAACTTTACGTTGATTATCTTACTTAGTCCTTAGAGTAAACAGGGAAATCGAGGCTCATAGAGATTAAGTAACTTACCCAAACCTTAACATCTGGTAAGAGGAAGAGCCAGGATTTAAATTTGGGTTTTACTAACTTGAAAGTTAATTTGCCTTCTTTTTGTTATACCACCAAAATTTTTAGCAGTAGTACGAGAACTGACACTGCCTATTTTGTTAGTTAAAAGTGCAAGCCCTGGCGCCACACTGCTTGAGTCCAGCTCTGCTGAATATCCCTGACAGAAGACACTCAGACAGCCTTTTGGCTCATTTTGTCCTCTTTTAGGTAGTTTAGCAGAGAGCTGGCTCAGCTGTACTGAGCCTGACTTCAGAAAGAAAAGACCTTTGGTTAATGTTACCAATCCCGGCAGGCAAGGCTCTTCCTACGGACTTCAGTATGCAAGTCCTGGCCTTCCAGATACTTATTCCCTGTTCTGATTTCTGGGATGGCAGATCCTTTGATAATTTTCTTGTCACCTAAAAAATTGGTTCCCCTAGCCTTTCTTTGACTATTCTGTACTATGTAGGACAAGACAGGTTCAGAGTTCACTCTTGCTCCTGGAGTACTGTTCTAAGTTGAATGTGATGACCCAGACAGGCCCCATCCCTTCTGGAAACTTAGCCTCTTATAGCACATATACAGTATCTCTGCCGGTCCTGTGAAGTGGCACAGTGAGATTTCTGGGAACTGCATACATGTGCCTATGTCTTCGTTTGTACATTCCACCCACACAGGAACTCTATGCTATATCTGCACTGTGCAATATCAGTGGCAAGTATCCATAGTTCCCTTGTATAACAGACTTTGGCCACATTATTATTTCCTCATCCATAAAAGGAGTGCTGAGAGGTGCCATAACATCAGAATAGTGAAGTGAACTAATAAGTATACAGAGTTTCCAGTGACTGGCCCAGAGTTAATGCTCCATAAACAATAGCTACTAGAATGACTATTCAGAATACAAAAAGGTCTTTGGGGCCGGGGTTGTAACTCCATGATAGAGTGCTTGACCAGCAGATGCAAGGCACTGGGTTTGAGCCCAAACACTGCAAAAGAAAAAGAGAAGAGGAGGGGGTAGATGTTAGAGGTGAATGAATTCGGGTATTTCATTTTACAAATGAGGAAACAAAGGCCTAAAAAGTAGAAGAAAATTAAAACAAGGGGACATAACTATTTAGCTGTAGATTGAAACAAGACCCCAGAAATTTCTCTCCTAGTCTAGTAGGATAAAGTATTGATATATAAACTAAACTTTCTAAAATGATACCAATAGGACATGACCCAAAGATGTCATGTACTTAAAAGAATCCTTCAGGAGTCCTTTAGGAATGTAATAAGCAATTCTCACTTATCCTTGGTTCTGTCTAACCCGATCTTCTCCATCCTTGAAATTTAAAAGCCCAACTAAAGTATCACCTCTAGGAAGCTTTTTCCCTCTCCTGCCATGTCTCTTTCCTCTTTCTTTGAATTCTTGCAGTACTTGCCATCTCTGCCACATCATTTAACACTTAATGTTCTCTCATATTCTTTTGTAATGTTTCATGCTATTAATCTCATCTGCCTAGCCAGACTTTAGGCCCCTCAAATGTTGACATTATTTTCTCTTCTTCATCTGCATTACTGCAGATCCAAAAATTAGGCTGAGTGTCTACTGGTGTATATACATTACTTCTTTATTAATTTTCATACATATTTTATCCAAAAAATACTTGGGTCATCATAAAAAGAATGCTAGAACCACATAATAAAAAACACACATACGATCTCATTCAGGGGCTCATTCAGAAAAGTGCTTAGATAACAAATGTTATGGCTTCGACCTAAAATGTATCCCAAAAAGTCCTGTGTTTAGAGATAGTACTTTTGGAAGGTGATTGAATCATAGAGCTCAGAAGATGAATGTGCTGTTAGGAGGTGGGGCTTGGTTAGAGGTGAGTCAAATGCTATGGTTTAGGTGTAGAATATCTCCCCCAAAAATTTCATGTTTAGAGGTCAGGCTTTTGAAAGGAGATTGGATTATGGGTGTGGTCAATACACCTTTCCACTGATGAATTCAGTAACTATGTACTATTAGGAAGTGATGCCTGGATAGAAGTGTGTCACTGAGGGTGTGATGTGGAAGGGTGCATTCTTGTTTCCAGCTCCCGCCTTCTTTCCTTCTCTGCTTCCTGGCTGCCATGGGATGAACAATGTTCCTCTGCCTTGGAGCCAGACAACTGTGGACTGAACTCACTGGAAACTGTGAGCCAAAATAAACCTCTCCTCCTCTAAGTTGTGGGTGTCTGGTATTTTTGTCCCAGTGATAGGAAAGTAACTAATACACCAGGCCTGGGCTTTAGGTATTTTTTTCTAGAATTTACTCCACTCTCCTATAATCCTCATCTGTAAACTCTACTCGTGAAGTCCTTTTCAATAATGTCACAATAAAAGTTCTCAGGTACTGTTCCAAGCAATATATATATGTATATATATATATATATATATATATACATATATATATTCACTGAATTCCTACACTAAAGAAGATAATACCATTATGACCATTTAACACCTAAGAAAAAAGGCTTAGAGTCGTTAGGTAGCTAGTAAGTGACAGAATCAGGATTCAAACCCATGCATTCTATTTCTAGATATGACACTTTAGATATCATACCTTTAACCACTCTTCTGTCGCATGTTTACATCTTCAGGTTGGTCCTCAGTGGTATGTGTGACATCTGTCTTCTTTAAATGGCAAAGAAAAATATTTTCAGTAATAAAACAAACAAGCAAAATCAGTCCTCCAAAGTTATAGTACGGCTACTACACTTTGGGGCCTGATTCAAAAATAATAGCTGCCATTAAAGAGCACTTATCAAATGCTAGATACTGAGCACTTTTTGTACATCATGTATTTTAGTCCTTACAAAAACCCTGTGAAGTTCCTGGCATTATTTCCATCTTTCAGATGAAGAAATGTAAGTTTATAGAGTCTGGGATACAAAGCTAGTGAAGAGGTAAAGCCTGAATATTAACTCAGACGTATCTCTGCACATGCATAGAAGATTTGAACTCATCTTTTTCACTCTAAACTAGTTGTGTTAGCATCAAGTAAAGGAGACTGAGTATAGTTTTGTCACTAAGGGCAGCCACAAAACCAGAATCAAAAAACAGGGAACCAGAAGAGACAAAAGCTGTGCCGTCACAAAAAGTCAGAGCTTGCAGCAAATAAGAATTCTGGAACAGATGTTAATGTGAAAGCATGGCCTGACTATCAGAGTGTCATAGAGGTGTAGTTCTCAAATTCAAGAAGGCCTCAGAATCCCCTGGAGGGCATGTCAAAGCATAGGTTGCTCTGTCCATACCCCACAGTTTCTGATTCACTAGATCTCAGGTAAAGGCAGAGAATTTGCATTTCCAGTCAGTTTCCAGGTGATGTTGATGCTAAAGGTATTGAGACCATACTTCTTGAGAATCACTGCCAGGAGATTCTGAGTAGGAGACAAAGTCATCTAAGAGTCCAACATCTTGTACCAGATACTACCTGTTTCATAATCTCTCTACTTTGTACCTGTAGGCTCAGATTTTCTCCTCTTTAAAGGACAACGCTGACTATAAACAAGAAACATTAAAATGCTTCCCTCACAATAGCCTGAGAACTTGTAACAAGCTTCACTGAGAAAACAATTTCTGTCTTAGTCTCTTTTGGAATCTAATATCCTGACCAGTTTTAAATTAAGTCCCACTTGGCTGATGTCAAATGAGGCCAAGAACTAGGTTTCTGCCTTTAATCTGCATCTTAGTAACTGGTATTTTGCCATTTGCTGTCTGGCATACCCAGTAACGACTGTAGATCAAAGAATCTAACTGCTAGGGGCACCTGGGAGTGGTGCTCATCTTCTACGTCTCATATGATAAATATAGGAAGACTGGGCTGAGGCAGTCCTCTTGCTGGAGGCATTTAGAAGACCAAGAAGAAGAGGGTAAGGTCCAAGAGAAATGAGGAAAAGCATGAGCGACTTACATTTGCTCAACTGTAAATCTAAATCTTCAGGACAATCTCTTTCTTTTTCTTTCCTTTGGTCATTTTGAGATGGTAAGAGCCAGAAGACAAAAGATGTTGGAAGAAGAAAGCAGCCTAGGATAGACAATCTCCAGAAGGGATTTTATGCTAAATCATGAGTTCTCAAACAATACAAATATTTGAGGCTAATTCTCCCAAGATCACTGTGAGAGTTAACTACTGTGTCAATTTTAATAACAAATGCCCGGGTGATTGGCTTAGCAGAGTCCTGCATATGGCTAAATGGATTTACTGAACATAGAAGACCCACTCAGGGTGTAAATGGCACCAACCAATAGGCTTGTAGACTGAACAGAATGAAAAGGGAAAGAAGAAAGAAGTCTCACTTCTATTTCTTCAGTGGAGCTCCAGTCTTTGTCATTGCCTTGGATGTCCATCTCCTGGCTTACAGTTCAGACTCTTCAGGCTTGCAGCCCTAGCCCTTTGGTTTCCTGATACAGACTCGCACAGAGCTCTAGACTGTTGACCTTTGATGGGATCCTTGGGATCTCCAGTACACAGGCAGATCTTTTGTACTCTTCCACACTTGACTCTGCAGGCAGCCAATGCAAGCCTGTCTTAGAAATCCATCTTATAGTAAATCTGCTTCTGTAGTGAACACTGACTGATGCAGTCATATAGAAGAACTTGGGGACCAAAAACCTCAGCAATTAGAAAACATGCACTTGCCTGTGGTGTTATGATGTCTCCTCTGCGTTTATATCATTTAAGGCTCAAGCAGAGCAAAATCAGGAGACTGAAAGTGAATCGAAAACCAGATGAATTCAAGATATGATGTGAAAGTGGGGTAGGAGATTAGGGCTGGACAAACCAGATGAGCAACTAGTCAGAATGTGTAAGAAGTCATAGAAATCCATGGCTAACTGGTTCATAGGGATACTTCTTAAAAAAGAGAAGATATCTACAACCTGGGACTCAAAATGACTCCAGGTTTAGGACATCTGAATACTATTCATGAGACCGGTCAGAAAAGAGCTATTCCTAATCTTTCATTCTGGTCTGACACTTTTCACAGGACTAATCAGAAGATATTATTCTTTATCCTTCATTTACATATGGGCATGGCTAATCAAAAGACACTGCTCCTGATCCTTCATTTACATCTGGCTTAGAGAATAAATCAATTTTTCAATAGGAAAATTTACATCTGGAGTAAGTTTTTGATAGGACAATTTTCCCAATGCCATATCTATATGAGGTGAGGGTCAATCCAGGCATTTTAAATAGTAAAAGTCTCTTTCCCTTTATCTTTGG
This sequence comes from Dasyprocta punctata, assembly GCA_004363535.1. NCBI lineage: Eukaryota > Metazoa > Chordata > Mammalia > Rodentia > Dasyproctidae > Dasyprocta > Dasyprocta punctata. The sequence goes on from RJWM01033228.1 coordinate 8,527, forward strand.
GACCTCTGTGAGCCTACTTTACAAGTCCGCTCTTGTTCTGTAGAATTTACATTTTTCCTCGCTCAATATATCTACACCTTTACTGTCTTGTCCAATTCTTTGTTCAGGATACCAAAGACCTGGGAAGAAGTCCCCCCATACCCTCATCTGGTAACAAAAGTAGCACTGACCACCTGAGTGGCATCATTAATCTTTCATTTCCTCATCAATAAAATAAAGTAGTATTTCCTACATTGCTTAATTATTACAATGTTTAAAAAAGAGAACACATGAAAAGTACTTCCCTCAGCATCTGGCACACAGTAAGGGCTTTATAAGAGGCATCTTCTACTGATACTATTCTTATTTATGATTTTTAATTCTCAGTACTTTATGCCTAAAGTGAGCCCTTCTTATGTGATAATCACCTTACTACTCTGAGTTTCATTGCTTTATCCGTAAGCTAGGAATACAGTTAAAGTTATCCCTTCATATCTATGGAGAAGTAGTTCCAAGACCCTGACCCTGGTTATATCAAAATGCAAAAATGCTCCAGTTCCTTATATAAAATTTGCATAAACATGTACATTCACTCATGTATTTTAAATCATCTGTAGATCACTTATAACACTTACTACAATATTTATGTTAACTAAACAGTTTTCATACAGTATTGTTTAGAGAGTAATAACAAGAATAAAAGCCTGCATATACTCAGGACATACACCATTTTTCTAAATATTTTTTAGCCACAGATGGTTCAATACACAAATTCAGAATGCATAGATATAGAGATCAAATTGTACCTGCACTATACACTTCACCAGGATGAACTAAGGACAAACTAACTGTACATGCACCTTGGGGGGAGGGCAACCCGAATGTCAAATCATAAACAGTGCTCTTAATTAGCTTCTAGTAATCATTACTGTCATGAAAAATAATTTAATAAAACAGTCAACTCAGCATCATTCAGTAGCATCCTACTGTTATCTTCATCAATCATCTTCAGATGATAGTGTTCACTTACAAGTCATCCTATGCTCTAGTTCATCCAATTATTAATTTAAAACTTAATTAAGTTAGAACTCCAGCTTCATTTACAGAAAACTAGGTAGCATCTTTTGTACCAGCCTAGAGTAGGGGAAAAGTGCTACAAAGCAAGGCTGAAGATGTGGCAGGGTGTAAAGCAAAATCTGTGGCCTTGCAGAACATAAGAACCACCGTCTTCAAAAACCAAACTGCACGGGAAGTACTTCAAAGACTCAACAAGTGGGATCTCTTCTTATTAAAAAGTTTTTGCACATCGAAAGAAATCACCAACAGACTGCAAAAAAAATCCACAGATTGGGAAAAGATTTTTGCCAACTATCCCTCAGATGAAGGACTTTTATCTAGGATGTATAAAGGATTAAAAGAATCAGGATCCCTCCCAAATTCAAATACCTGGTCCAAAAAAGGCGTCTGAGATGAATACACAATTCTCAGATGAAGAAATAGAAATGGCAAATAAATATATGAAAAAATGATCAACATTAGTGGTCATTTGAGAAATGCAAATTAAAACAACACTGAGATATCCTCTCACTCCAGAAAAAAATTGCTAACATCAAGAAATTAACCAGTATCAAATGCTGGCATGGCTTTGGGGAAAAGGAACCCTTCTCCACTGTTGGTGGGAGTGTAGACGGGTACAATCACTGTGGAAATCAGTGTGGAGGTTCCTCAAAAAGCAAGGATTACAGGTTCCATTTGACCCAGCTATTTCCCTTCTGTATATCTCCCCAGAAGAATTAAAAACATCATACCACAGCGATATATGTGCACCCATGTTTACAGCAGCACAATTTGTAATAGCCAAACCTTGGAAACAATGCAGATGCCCATCAACTGTGGAATGGATAAAAAAGATGTGGTATTTTTATATAAAATACTACTCGGCCATAAAGAATGACAAACTCAGGGCTTTTATAGGTAAATGGATGCAACTACAAACCATACTCATAAGTGAAATCAATCAGACATGCATGTGTAAACACCGTATTGTCTCACTAGTGTTAAAAAACTGAAAGAAAAAATAAGATCCAAAAGTTACAATAGATATGGTTAAAGGGAAAGAAACTTCTCAAAGGGAAATTATATTGTTTAATCAATCTTGCACTCCTGTATCTGGTAGCCTGAGCAATTACTTTGAGGATACAATATGCAATACAACAACCACTGTTAAATTCCTATCATCTTGTTTTGAAATCCTGTATCACCATTGTTCGTTGTTGTCATTTTGATTTTGTTGTTGTTTTTTGTTTGCTTGCTTCTTGATTTTTCTGTTCTTTCTCTTTAAAATAAAAAACATTGTGTAAGGGTAAGAAACTGCTTAAAGAGTAAAAGTAACTGGGACAGGGAAAAGGAGGAAAGAATGAAGGGAAAAGGAAAAAGATATAAATTTATATATATATATATATATATACACACACACACACACATAAGATAGCTAAGATGACTATACTAATAATTGTATTTGCTCTTAGAAAAGAACAGTTAATATTCATGACTAGATCAATTTTACATGCCTATATCTGGTAATCTAAGCAACCCTTTTGAAGGTAACAATATGCGATATTACAACTATTGCTAAATTCCTATCATCTTGTTTTGAAAACCTATACTGTTATTGCTTTGGGTTTTTTGTTGTTGTTTGTCTTTTTTGCTTTTTGTTTTCCTTTGCTGCATTTTTTTCTCTTAAACAAAAAAATAAAAAATAAAAAACATTTAGCAAGATGAAGAAGAAAAAAAAAGAACCATCATCTTTATCTTAGGTTAATTCAGCTACTGCAAAGTCTTAACACGAAGGGAAGAATGGTGTGGTGTATACATGATTTCATTTCACCTGATTTCTATAAGGAAAATGTACTGCAAGGAGATAAGAATGATATAGAGATGTAGCTGTCAAGAAAAAATGAAACTTTAAAGTTCGAATTTTTTCCTTCAGTGTTAAGTGATTCTCCAAACTTCCTCAGGGCTAACTGCCACTGCCTCCTTTCCTCAGCCCAGATGAATGAACACACTACACAGATGCTGGCCTCAGAAGGTTGGCCCAATTTCATTTCCACAGGAAAATGAAGGAGCAGAAAGTAGCCAGGAGGGATGAAATCATTGTGGAGCTGTTTACTGTCACATCATGTTCCCTCTCCTCTTTATTTATTACTATAAAAGACTGCCCTTGCACACCTAGACATGGTGATATGATATATGGCAATGAGGCCCCTCCATCTCCTTGGAGCCATATTTGAATAAAACCTTTTTTTCCTTTCACCAAAAATAATGGCCTCCTCTTATTTGTTTGGGGGACACTGAGGGTAGTTAGCTGAATGGCAGATAACAGAGGAACTCTTTAGGTGGATACATTGACAAATACTGATGTTTGAGTCTAGAGTGACAGCAGTAAGGCTAGAAAGAAGGAGAAAGTTTTGAGAGGTCATCAAAAAGATAAAATTGACAAGATTTAGGGAGCAATTTAATGAAGGTGGAAAGGAAAACAGACCATGAATAATCCCACTAGCACCACCAGCTTTCTGAATGGACTAACTAAACAGACCTTTAATCCTTACATTATTACAGAGGACACTAGAACAGAAGCACATTGGGACAGCTGTGTATCACAAATACAGTTAGAATACATTGAGTTCGAGGTGGGTATAGGATTCCAAGTGGCTAAGTAGATACAAGAATTGGACTAAAAAAAGAGCTGTGAACTGAAAGTATATGTCTAAGATACATTTGTCCCCACTACCACTTTTCCGCCTGTACCATAACCTGGGTCGGCTGACTATACTTGCTTCCCATTCTCAACTATACCTATTGTGTAGTTAACAGTCAGTACCTATTTCAGCCAGTGTTTAAATCTAGTTCCAGATCTTGGCCCTTGTCCAAGGGTCCTGATTGGTGTCCCTTGCCCAAGGGTCCAAGCCAACTGGTCCTGCTGCAACAGTTAACTGAGCTGTGGCTAGTTGTGTACTGTTATAAGACTGTGCCCCTTACTTACATCCAGATAATGGATAGACACAAAACTGAGAAAAATGGGCTAGGGCAGTAGATCCTAGTGGTTAATGTGCTATTCATGAAAAAGATTCCAAACAGAAATCAATTGGCTGCACAGAGTGGGAGGTGCATGTCTGCAAACCTTGAATTTTGAGAGCAAAGCTAATCTCCAGATACTCAAAGCCAGGAAGAGAGCATAAGTAGAATGCAAATGAATACACTGTACTATGTTTCTGGTAGCGTTTTAGCTTCAACTAGAACTCTTAGGGAATGAGCTGAGATCACAGACTAGTTATGGAAGTCACTGATTAAGTCACCAACTGAGTCCTGAATTATGAACTCAGGCACCAATGTAAGCTAATCTCAAGCACCCTTTGCTAGCAATTTAACTGCTGAAACTAATGTATATGATACTATCATTCATACACTTACATGAATAACATTAAGACTGAATAGGATAGAGACAACTAGTCTGTCTTCCTGGTGAGTGCACAACCAGCGCAGACTCCAAGAAGAGAAAGATGTGCCTCTCGAGAACCCACCACAATGGATCAGAGTGGCTTCAACCAGAAGACAACTAGCCTGCCTTCTGGTGAGTGCATGACCGGCACAGACTCCAGGAGGAGAAAGATATGTGCCTCCTGTACATCTACCGGCACACAGGCTAAGAATCAAGGTCATCCCCCCACCCCATAAGCAACCTGCTGGTTTGGAGGACCAGCTAAGTTGATAGCAGCTAAGGTACATAAAGCAACTAAATGCTTGTATTGTTTGATTTTGTAGGCCTGAGGCCGGCAGTCTGAGCATCTCTTGGGAAGAGGACAGTATGCAAGGTAGCAAATATGGGGGATTCTCTTCTGTCTTGTCTTCAAGGCCCAATATTATTCTCACTGTTTTGCTTTATTCTAATTATTTTTTTGCTTTATTTCATATTCTGTTTTTATTGGTTTTATTGTGTTTTGGTTTTGGTTTGATTTTAATATACCTGATGGAATGGTCAACTGTTCTGAAAATAAGATATACTGTAGTAGCTACTGTTTTCCTAGTATCTTTCTTTGAAGTTCTGTACCAGTTCTACTGCTTTGTTTTGATTGACTTTGCTCTGTTATGTTTTGTTGGATTTTACTATCTTTAAAATAAAAAAAAGACTGAATAGGATACTGTAACAACTTCATACTCTCTATGATATAAAGAATCTAAATAAAAAAGAGTAACTCTGAGATGTGTTCTGAAGTTGTATTTATCTGAGTACTAAGTGATGCAATTAACTGACCAAGACTGATTATCAGAAATTAAACAAAACAAGGACATAATACACACACACACACACACACACACACACACACATTCAGTACTTTAATGGATTTTACTAAAGTGGGGTGCTTTATTTCCTAAAAGCCTGTCCAATGATGGCCAATAGTAGAGCTTCCTAACCCTCTGAGCTGTGGTACAAATGTACCACAAAATGTTAAGAGTTATGCTGAGATATTGATCCAAATTTCCCTCATGGTAGTTGGATGGATCCACATGTTAATCTCCCTGTGTCCTACAAATATAATTTCCTTTGTGTCCCATCATGCTTAAAAATATGTCTATGAACCAATTCCCAATGATAAATGTATTTACTATGTTTCATATATATGTACTAATAAAATATTTAAGAAAAAAACAAAAAATCAGGATGCACTGAATTAGGTGTTCATTTTCTTCTTCCCTACAAATTAAATTTTCACCATCAGTCTGGTGATTTTATACACATACTTAGCTGATATTTTCTCTATATATATTGATTTTTTAGTTTGCTGCTTTGTGGAAGGCTAATGCAGTTGCACAGTGACTCAAGATTTAACTGCCTTCCCTTTCCTCTTCCACTGATAGTTAACTGCAATGTTTCTGAAGAATGGGATTAGTAATGCATGAGTTTGCTTTGAAATGACATCCAGATAAATACACACACACACACACACACACACACACACACACACACACGTGAAACCCATGGTTTTCAAGATATCTCTGTGAAATAATTAAGAGAAAAAACAAGTGATAGAGGTGGTAGAGTTGGTACACTGGGTAGCTAAATAATAGATGACTGAATTTTGGAGGCATAAATGTAACATACAATACACATGGGCTCTGAAGTCAATAAACAAAGAATCTAATACTTAGATTGCTACTTACAAATTGTGTGATATTGTACATATTTCTTTTCCTCTCTGGGCCCCAGTTTTGTCACCGATAGTTTGAGAGTAACAAGATTATTGTGAGGGCTAAATAAAATAACATGTATACAATCTGTAATTCAAAAATCTAGTATATAATGAGCTTAAGGAAATTTAGTTCCCTTCTCCCTGGATCTAATAGTCCCTTTTTATCTAAATCACTCATTGTATCTCAAAGGTGACTTCGAACAGAGAGCACGCCAAACTATGACTGACTGCTTTCAAGTGAACAGTCTCAATACTTAAAGTACTAGATATAACAAACTTAGATCAGTACTAATAATTATGTTCAGATTTGGTATCTTAGCTGTAAGTTGATTTTTACCTTGAAGTGAGGCTAGACAGAAAATTTTCAAATTTGAACTTGGATCTGGACAGGAAACCACCTGAATGGTCTTCTCAGAGATTTCTCTATTGGTTTTCATCTGAATATTCCATAGCTTTGTGAGTCAGGTGACATGAAATAGAAGTTATTTACTTTTCAGGAAAATTTTCTCACAGATGACTGAAAGCATGAAGATCTGCAAGGATAGAAAAGTGACCACTTTTGGCCTCATAAGTCCCTTTTCAGTATCACTGACAAGCTCGATTTGCATGTGAAACAAGGAAGAATAGCTTTCACAAACAACAGCAGCTCTGTCCAACTCTTATCTCCCTGGGAGGGTTCCAGGGGAACTTTTGCTTCTGGCCCTTCTTACTCCCAACATCAAAAGTCTCCATGCTTTGATTTCCAAGGAGAATTCAAAGCTAAGAATGAGGTGGGAAGCTACTTCTAATAAGCTAAGAAAAGACTCCAGAACAGACAATCAAGACCTACAATACAGAATGTTTAACAGAGGAAAAATGCCAGAAATCATAGGGCCAGTCATGATGAGAGTGAAGTGTTACAGCCAGCGTTGGGAAAGGAGACTGGACCTGGAAAAGTGAATAGGAAAAATGTTGTTTCTCTGGTTGAGTTTAAAGGGCCACCATTGCACTTGAATTCAGTATCCAAAAATGTTGTATATAAAATAGTGAGAAGGAATAGCACTCAGTACTCCTTCAGATTAGACATATACAATATAATTTTAATATGAGCCTCCTTGAAAGCATCTTATTTCATACCAAACCAGCTGCCAGGATTAATTCTGCTGGTCTCTTCTTGTAGCATTCTCTACTTCTATTCATACACATTTAAATATGCAGTCAGCCTTCTGTTTCCATGAGCTCCACATCTGTGGACTCGAACACCTGGAGACTAAAAATATTTTTTTTAAAAATTGTACCTGGCTCCCTTGCTGCGCACAGGACCCAGCTCTACCGGGTCCCACGATTCAGCGTGACCCAAGAATCAGTGCGACCCTCAGGGGAATGCCCGGCCAGCCTCGCAGGACACAGAGGTACGCAGCCCAGCCCAGATCAGCCCAGGACCCCAGAGCTGCTCACCGGGGACTGACCAACATAGCTGGGGACCTGGAGAGCTTGGACTCCCCCCACCAGAGTGCAGAGCACGCGCAAGCTCCATACTTCAGTGGAGCGGCTTGTGCATGCGCCATCCCAGAGCTCACAGACCTCCGCCCAGCCAGGTTGTTCCCGGCACTGTAGGCCTAGGACTTGCCCAGGCTTGCCCTGCCACAGCTGTTGCTCTGAACTTGCAGACAGACCCAGGGTCCAGGCGGCTTCACTCTGGGGTACACTCTGCCTAGCTCCTTGGGACCAGGAGGCCATGGCCCCCACCCAGTTAAAGTGGAGGCTCCACCTGCATGCCCCGGGAGGCCACCCTCCCTTGCAGCATGCAGGACCCAGTTCTACCGGGTCCTGCAATTCAGCGCAACCCAAGAATCAGCGTGACCCTCAGGGAAACGCCCGGCCAGCCTCGCAGGACACAGAGCCACATAGGTTCTAGAACAAAATGACAAAACAGAAGACCAAGAGGCAGCCAGGTGTGGTGGCGCACGCCTTTAATCCCAGCACTCGGGAGGCTGGGGTAGGTGGAGCGTTGTGAGTTCGAGGTCGGCTTGGGCTACAATGCAAGAGCAAGACCAGCCTGAGCTACACAGTGTGACCCTGCCTCAAAAAACCAGGGCCGGGAGTTTGGCTCAGCAGCTTACGTGCCTGTCAGGCAGGTGCAGGGTTGTGAGTTCAATCCCTGGTGGCGCAAAAAGAAAAAAAAAAAAAAGAAGACCAAGAGGCAGTCTCAGTCCCCCAGCCCAAAAAGAACAAACCCAAGAGACACTGAAATGGAAGATAGTGGGAGTCACACAAATGGACTTTTTGAACTGATAGAAAATGCAATAAAGAAACAGTCTGATGAAGCTGTAAAGAAATTCAAATCAGAAATATTCTCTCAGCTAAAAAATGAAATGAGAATAATTATTAAAGAAACGTTCTGTGTATCTAAAGAAGAGCAAGATAAAAAAAATAGAAGAACTTAAGAAAATTATTGAAACCTTGAATGAACAATATAAGACACAAACAGAATGCATGAAACAGATGCAAAGGGAAATGCAGGAAATGAAAAACTCCATGGAAAGTTTGAAAAACCACTTAAATGAAGCTGAAGATAGAATCTCAGATCTTGAAGACAGCATGGGAGATCATGGCCATGAAAGAAAAGATCTCCTAAAAATAGCAAGGAACCAAGAAACAACAATTCAACAGCTGCAAGATGATGCCAAGAGAAATAACATAAGATTAATAGGCATAAATGAAAAAGCAGGGGTCAATACTAACGACCTGCGAACACTATTCACAGAAATAATAGCAGAAAACTTTCCAAACATGGGAAGAGAATCTGAAATACCGGTAACTGAGGCATACAGAACCCCAATTAACCACAACCAAAATAAATCCTCACCCAGACATATAATAATAAGGGTATCAGAAATACAGCACAAGAACAAAATACTAAAAGCTGTCAGAGAAAAAAAACAGATCACATATGAAGGAAAGCCTATCAGAATCACGGCAGACTTCTCAACACAAACCTTTAAGTCAAGAAGAGCTTGGAGTGAAGTATTTCAAATCCTGAAAGAAAATAACTTTCAACTGAGATTGATGTACCCTGCAAAGCTATCCTTAAAAACTGATAAAGAAATAAGATACTTTCATGACAAAGAACAACTGAAGAAATTTACGGCCACCAAACCAACACTACAAAGAGTACTGAAAGATACTCTAGAAAGAGACAAAGAGAGCCACAATCTTAAGAACAACAACAAAAGGAAACCACTAAGCAGGGCAAGTAATTAAACAGAAAATGTAGAAAACCAACAACAGAAAGATATCATGACAGGGATGAGCTGGTATGTATCAGTTATATCAATCAATGTAAATGTTCTCAACTCACCAATAAAAAGAAACAGACTAGCAGAGTGGGTTAAGAAACAAAATCCAACAATATGCTGTGTACAAGAAACACATTTCACTCAAAAGGAAATTCACAGACTAAAAATCAAAGGCTTGAAAACAATACTGCATGCAACAGGAACCCAGAAAAAAGCAGGGGTAACTATTATGTTTGCAGACAATGCAAGCTTCAAACCGAGAATGATCAAAAGAGATAAAGAAGGTCACTACATACTTGTTAGGGGAAAATTCCAAGAGAAAGAGATTACAATCATAAATATATATGCACCGAATATGGGAGCACCCAACTATGTAAGACACTTCTTAATAGACATGAAAAACCAAATAAACAATAATACAGTTATAATAGGGGACCTTAACAGCCCGTTGTCACAGAGAGATAGAACAACCAAAAAAAAGTCAGCAGAGAAATAACAGAACTGAATCAAGTTTGTGAACAAATGGACCTAGTAGATGTATACCGAGTATTCCACACATCAACATCAGAATACACATTCTTCTCAGCTGCACATGGGTTATTCTCTAAAATAGATCATATATTGGTCCACAAAACATACTAAAGTAAATGCAAACGAACTGAAATAATTCCATGCACATTATCTGACCACAGTGCAGTAAAATTGGAAATGAATGACAAAAAAAACCTACAATAACCACATAAACACATGGAAATTAAATAATACCCTCCTAAATAACCAATGGGTCACAGAAGAAGTTAAAGAAGAAATTAAACAATATCTACAATTGAATGAAAATGCAAATACAAATTACCGGAACCTGAGGGATACAATGAAAGCAGTCCTCAGAGGGAAATTTATAGCACTAAACTCTCATATCAGAAAAACGGAAGGAACACACATAAAGAACCTAATGTTGCACCTCAAACTCCTAGAAAAAGAAGAGCAAGTCAAGTCCAAAGCCCAATGAAGGGAGGAAATTATTAAGATTAGAGCAGAAATTAACGCAATTGAAACTAAGAAAACAATACAAAGCATTAATGAATCAAACAGTTGGTTCTCTGAAAGAGTAAATAAAATTGATAAACCCCTAGCCAACCTTATCAAGAAGAGGAAAGAAAAAACTCAGATACAGGCAATAAGAAATGAAAAGGGTGAAATCACTACAGACTCTGTGGAAATACAGAAGATCATCAACACCTACTTCAATAACCTTTACTCACATAGATTCCATAACACAGAAGAAATGGACAGATTCCTAGAAACCTATGAATTACCAAAGCTGAATCAAGAAGATGTAAAGCTACTGAATAACCCCATTTCAGCTAATGAAATTGAAAATGTAATTAAGACCCTACCAACAAAGAAAAGCCCGGGCCCTGATGAATTCACTGCTGAATTCTATAAGAAATTTAGGGAAGACTTAATGTCAACACTCCTCAAACTCTTCAATGAAATCGAAAGGGAAGCAAGTCTCCCTAACCCATTCCTGGAAACAAGTATTACCCTAATATCAAAACCAGAGAAAGACCCAACCAAAAAAGAAAATTACAGGCCAATCTCCCTAATGAACATATACGCAAAAATCCTCAATAAAATTCTGGCAAATACAATACAGCAAGTTATCAGAAAGATTATACACCCCGATCAAGTGGGATTCATCCCAGGAATGCAGGGATGGTTCAACATACGCAAATTAATACACGTAATACACCATATCAACAGGGCCAAGGACAAGAACCACATGATCATCTCAATAGATGCAGAAAAAGCTTTCGACAAAATCCAACACCCATTCATGATTAAAACCCTACAAAAAATTGGAATAGATGGTCTCTACCTCAACCCGATAAAAGCCATATATCATAAACCAACAGCCAACATCTTACTAAATGGAGAAAAACTGAAAACTTTCAACCTAAACTCAGGAACAAGACAAGGATGTCCATTATCACCACTCCTACTTAATATAGTTCTGGAAATATTAGCCAGAGCAATTAGACAAGAGAAAGAAATAAAAGGAATAAGAATAGGAAAGGAAGAAGTGAAATTATCATTATTTGCAGACGATATGATACTCTACATAGAAGACCCCCAAAACTCCATTAAAATACTTCTAGGTGTAGTAACCAAATTCAGTGATATAGCTGGATACAAGGTGAACACTCAAAAATCAATAGCATTCCTGTACACAAACAACAATGTCACTGAGAGAAAAATAAGGGAAACCACACCCTTCACTATAACATTCAAAAAAATGAAATACTTAGGAATCAATCTAACAAAGTAAAAGATCTATACAGTGAAAATTACATTACTCTAAAGAAGGAAATCGAAGAAGATTTCAGAAAATGGAAAGATATTCCCTGTTCATGGATAGGAAGAACAAACATCGTGAAAATGGCCATTCTCCCAAAATTAGTATGCAGATTTAATGCAATCCCAATCAAAATACCACTTGCCTACCTCACAGAGATAGAGAAAGCATTCCTGAAATTCATCTGGAACCAGAAAAGACCAAGAATAGCAAAGGCAATTCTGGGCAACAAAGGGAAGGCAGGAGGCATCACAATCCCCGACTTGAAACTATACTACAAAGCTACTGTGATAAAATCAGCATGGTACTGGAATCAAAACAGACCTGAAGATCAATGGAATAGATTAGAAGATACAGACACAACTACAAACACACTTAGCCACCTCATCTTTGACAAAGG